>PVIC010019435.1:0-30555 GCA_004025085.1 Thryonomys swinderianus
GCATGGCACGGTGGGCTCGGAGTTGCTCGGTCCGGTCCGCCCGCCGCAAGTTCCCCGGTCCGCTGGACTCACGGCACGGCGGGCCCGGGGCTGCTGGGTCCGGTCCGTCCGCCGCAAGTTCCCCGGTCCGCTGGGCTCACGGCACGGCGGGCCCGGGGCCGCTGGGTCCGGTCCGTCCGCCGCAAGTTCCCCGGTCCGCCCTCAGTGTTGTTTTTAATCTGCATCTCTTGAATGACCAGTGATAATGAACATTTTCATATTTTTTTTCTTGTTTTTACTTCTTCATCTGGAAAATGTCTGTTAATTTCAGATGAATTTTTGGATCCTTATATTTGGGAATCTGATTTTTTAAAGTTCCTTATATATTTTAGGTAGTAGTCCTTTGAGGAACAGATGGTAAATTTTTCCTCATTGTAGGTTGTATTTTTGCTCCATTGATGGTTTCTCTTGCTGTGAAGAAGGTTTTCAATAAGAGCAGATCCTAGTTGTTGGTCTCTCTTGCTAATTCCTGTGCTGCTGAGGTTTTGTTCAGAAAGACTTTCCCTATACCGGTGTGTCCAAGAGTTCTATCTAACCTGTTTTCCAGTAGATTTAGTGTTTCTGTTTTAATATTTAGATATTTAATCCACTTCAGCTTTAGTTTAGTGCATGGTGAGGGATGTAGGTCTAGTTTTAATCTTTGCCAGGTTAGAACTCAGTTTTTCCAGCACCGTATATTAAAGAGACTATCTTTCCTCCATTGAGAGTGTTTGGCTACTCTGTCAAACATGAGTTGGTTTACTATTTCTAGAGTTGTTTCTGCATATTCTAATCTTTCCCACTGGTCCTCAGGTCTCTTTCTTTATCAGTACCATGCTGTTTTTTTTATCATAATGGCTTTGTAGTATAGCTTCAGATTGGGGATTGTAGTACTCCCTATGATGTCTTTGTTGCCAAGAATTGCTTTTGTTATTCTTGGTCTCCTCTGGTTCCAGATGAGTTTTCAGAGTATTTTCTCTAGTTGTCTGACATCTACCATTGGGATCTCAAGTGGGACTGCATTGAAGCTATGCAGCAGTTTTCAGATTATGGCCATTTTCACTATGTTGGTTCTTCCAGGAATAGGGGATGTCATTCCATTTTCTGATGTTCTTATCAATCTCTTTTTCAGAGTGCTATAGAAAAACAAGCTCTATTATTTGTCATTTTTCAAATGATGGGCCCTGAGCTTCCCATTTATACATTATTCACTTCTCTGGAATGGCTTTCTCATCCATCTCTACAATTTCTTCATAATTTTCTCAACTGCCACCAACTTCAGGGAAACTTTTATCCAGTCATTCTCATTCATTCACCACTGAGTCATTTGATCTGGAAATAATTTTGAATTTTCTGTTTCTAAGCACTGTAAGTGACCATGTAGAAACTGAGAGAAATAATGGCCTAATGAAACTTACTATCCAGTGACATAGATCTGCATCTAATAAATAATTACACATGTAGGTACATGGTTACAAATGGTGACAAATGGTACCGAGAGAGTGAAGACACTACTAGGAAATATGATAGGGTTCTAATTTAAATGAAAGAACAAGAGTGGTATTAAAGCTAAGATCTAAACCAAGAGGAAATATTGGGATGAAAATATTCCAGGCTCTGAGAGCAATTCGGAGCAAAGCCCTGTTACAGAGCAGTGTGATGTGAGTAAGGGACTGAATGCCACAGCCCAGCTGGCTGGTGTGTGCCTACATAGATAGGGGCACATGTACCAGGGAAGGCTGGGAGGTGGCTGTGGCCTGGTCGAGAATGGCTTTGAACTCCTTATGAAGCCCTGGAGTTTTTTTCATGAAAATCTAGTTTTCAATCTGAAAGGAAGAATATGTTCAGATTTATTTTTAACTCATTCTGGTTTCTGCATGGGGACCAGATCAAAAGAGCTAGCAAAGAATACCCTGAATGTTCCAATCCTATTGCATTTTGTTAATCTGCTTTTGTGACCCCTCCATCATCTTCCACTTTTACTTGCAGTCTTCCGCATAATATTGTCATTATGTGTAAATATGTCCTGAGTCTCTTATCCACCATGGAATCTTCAGTACCATAAACCATAGTGCACAGCATAACTTAACACAGATCTCCCCATTTCTCTAGCCCTCTATATTGGAGGCTCAGCTCTATTCATGAGTCACACTAGAAGATATTTAAATTCACTCTGGGAATTTTAGGACTGATGGGGGAAGTTATGAACATGTTCATTTGGATACAATATGAAGATTATCTTCTATAAAATTATAGTTTAGAATCATCTCTCTTCTGAGAAAATAAGTTGCCAGTAATCACAGGTTTGATCTACAGATACTATGGATGGTGTAATGGATTGAATGGTGGCTCCCAAGAGACATTGCCATGTTCTAATACCAGGAAAACGACCAAAGGTGAGGTGAGCCAAATTGATCTGAATGGAGACTACACCTGACAACAAGTATTGTTATAATAGACTGAAGAGAAAAACTCACAAACAAGAAAACTGCAAGCAAGCTGGGCATAGTGGCACACATCTGTAATCCAAGGAAGGATCTGGAAGGCTGAGGCAGGAACATTGTGAGTTGGAACCCAGCATGGGAACTCTAAGTGACTTAGAGGGATCCTGTCTCAAGAAATAATTTAAAAGGGGATTGAATGGGATGCAGGGGGAGGGAAAGACAGAAAGTATAGGGGTGCTCCTCTTTCTGTACTCAAGGGTCAGTGTGGAGCTAGGTGACTCAGAAGGTCCAGTCCACCCCTACAATTACATGTATCCCTGGGTATCTTAGTGTGGACTCCTCTAGAAGCAGACCCTCAGTTTGTTCAAAGGCTATTTCAAGAAACATCAGCAGGAAGTGAGGGAATTGAGGCAGAGAAGGGAAGGAAAGCAAGTGCCTTAGTGAGCAGGGTTGTTTCAGAGGAAACAGTTTGCTCCTGTAGCAGCTTCTGTGGCACAATAAGCAATATGCCTCAACTGTTGTGCTCTGCTTGAAAAGCATGTAAAGAAAGATACTGATCCACAAATGCCCTTCACCTTTGTTTAGGGTTGGTCCCGGGGGTGTTCATGCCCCAGAGCTTACCTTGCTCTCAATCTGCACATGTTTACGGGCAGCAAGAACCTCAGGTGATTGTGGGAGGTCATGTGTGGGCCCCACACAGTGTGCCATGGGAGGACACGCCGGGGGCTCTGCACAGTGGGCAGGCGGCCGGGACTGGGGAAAACACTGCCAAGAAATGGAAATGACTTGGAAGAGGTTGGCTCCGGACAGTCTGTAGAAGAGCCAACACTTTGCAAGACCAGTTACATCCGTTGGGCAGGAACCGGTAGAGTAAGTTCCTTATTTCAGTTGTCTCTCTAACTCCTGGAAAGGAAGCTTTAGGATGAGCTGCTGTCAATTGGTTGCATAAATGAATCACTGAACAACGGAGCATTTGCAACACACTAAAGGCAAAAGTACAACATATGGGAACAGGAAGGAAAGGAACAGAAAACAATTGTCTGTCCAAATAACTTCACTGTTTTTGTTTTAAGTAAGTTCACCCAAAAAGAACTGGAAACAATGTAATTATTTTAAAAAATTAGAAGTTTTCAAAGGAAAAAAAAATGATCCTGAAACTAAGTGATATGGAAGGGCTTATTGGCCAAGATGGAGAGATACAACAGAAAGATGTGAAGAAGCATCTTTTGACATTCACAGTGTGGAAAGGGGAGTCTGTGGTGGGCAGAGTGCATGTCTCACAGGTCAGGAAGGACACTCATACCTCCCAGAATATTTGAGAGAATATAGTGTCGAGTGACTGAGTCCCACAAGACTTGAAACTGAATCCCAGCTATGGTAACTTGCTCATGCAACCCTGAGAATGGGACGGTTTCTTGTGTGTAAAAAGGAGCTGCATAATTCTGATGAGATGGGAGTGACATACCGAGGTCCATGCCAGCACACAGTAGGTACTCCATGTATTGTCGTAGTCACCTACGTTGTTTGCTAGGTACTAGGCCTTTTGCTTTCTGTGTCACTCAAGAACACATGGCCAAGAGACCAAACAGAAGAAAAGTTGGACCTTCTTCTCCCTGGTATAGACAACACACTAAACATGAGTTCCACTAGGGAGCATTTCTATCATGATGTTGGAATGTGGAGTAGGCCAGCTAGTTTAAAGCTGCGAGAGCCAGGGTAGAATCTAAGTCTACAGAGACAGGTTACAGAGCACTGTGCTCAGAGCAGGACATGCTGGAAAACCCGGAGTTTCAAGGTCAGGGGGCAAAATGTGCGCCTGCTGGCAAGCAGGGTCCAGTGGGGGTTTCCAGCTTACCAGACAGGCACGCTTCAAGCCTTCCACTGTCCCGGTGGCTTTCCTCAGAGTGTCCACACTTCCCAGTAACTTTTAAAAGCATGCCCTGAACCCCATGGTACAGCTTCCTCTTTAACCTACCAACTGTCCTTAAGTATTTTACACAGACATAGTGGAATTAACAGAAAATCTATTTATCAGATTTTTTTTTCTTGAGGAGCTTGAAGATAACATTTGAGAGATGCAGAAGTCTTCCTGGAGCTATTTCTGTACCTGCAGAAAGGCAGATTAGAAAAGGACTGTTGTCAATGAATGGCGTGAAATCTTCGGGCTCAGATCCTGGAGTTTCAGTGCCAGCTGTGCTGCCCACCCACTGGCAGGCCAAGGCAAATTGCTGACATTAGGTGTGCCTCAGTTTTCCCAAATGCAAAGTGGAGATAAAAATACACCTCCCCGTGGGGATGTTCTGAGGATTAACGAAACAATGTCAGCGAAGCACTTTGTGGTGCTATATACCCCAAAAGGTATTACCATTATAAAATGCACAATGTAAGACTCTATTTTTTACTTTGTGACTTTGATGGCATGAACAAACTTCACCCTCCAGCTTTTTAATATGATTATAAGCCCTTTACAAGAATACAGCTTTCACTTTGCACAGCAGGATACATAATATTTCTTATAAATTTAATTTAGAAAACGGCAGGAAAATAATGTTAAGGATTTGCCTTAAACCTACTAAAGCAAAGCAATTCCATTAATACTGCCACTCCATCTTTAACTTGCCACATTGTGCTTTGAGACAACAGTCTTCTAAGATTCCTGCTATTCTGTGGAACAATAAAGGTAAACTTGAGATACAGGACACATCTTTGTCTGTGATTTTTTTTCCTAAAGCTGCCTAGTCGGATCCTTAACAATCCCCTTAATGTTTATTTCTGCTTTTGAAGTAGTAGTCTGAAAAGTTCTGAGGTAAGTTTCCCATTGACTTTGCTCTTCTGTCGTTACTTTGCTGCCCACCTAGAACTTCTGACCCACCTGTGGTCACCGGGGATCCGGATAAACTCTGTGCCACTGGGAGGCTTTTAGGTTTTGGTGACAGATGAAAAATTGCTCTCTTTGGGGACTGAAAAAAAAATGCCTCACTGCTTTGGACAAATCGTCTCAGAGAGAAACTCCTGTATCTCATCTCAAAAGAGAGCTAGATTCATTTTCTGTGCTGTTGTAATGAATTCTTATAAATTTCTTGGCTTAAAACAGCAGAAATGTGGTTAATGTTCTGGACCTCACAAGTCCAACATGGGCCTCAACAGACTAAAAGGAAGATGTTGGCAGGGTTGTTTTCTTTCTGTAAGTTTCAAGGGGAGAAATCCATCTTCTACCGTTTCTCATCACCTATAGCCTCTCCTTAACTGGTGACCTCCTTTCTCCATCTTCAAAGTCCAAAGTAGTGAGTCAAATCTATGAATTGTTACTTTGTCCTCTTCTGCTGACTCCTTCTTCTACTTTTAGAAAACTCTGTGATCACACTTGGCCCTCCTGAGGATGTAGCTCAGTGGCTGAGCACTTGCTTGGTATATGGAAGGCCCTGGGTCGCATCCTCAACACCACAAAAACCAAACTAACATTTGAGTCTCTTAATCTAGGTTAAATGTATCTGTAAGTGCATTAATTAGAAATCTTAGTTTTACCTACATCTCTAATTCTCCTTTGGCTTATAACCTAATGTATTCACAATGCCCAGGAATTAGGATTTGGACATCTTGGCTGGGAGGGGAGTAATCTGCCTGTAACAGGACAAACATATTTTCCAAGTCTTGCTGTAGTGGACAGCATGAGTCCCAACAACTATAAGAATGGTGTAATGGGTGTGTTACTTGTTTTTAAAAAGTGTGCTAGCCCATTCATTTCCCCACCCCTTAAATTTCTCACTCCCTGGGCAGTGCTCTCCTCCTTAATGAGAACTCAAGTCCTAAACCTCAGTCTCCACTATACTCATAGATGAACAGTTCATTACTTCATCAGTTCATCAGCAGCTCCACACAAGCACCTCCTTTGAACAATGGTTACCCACTCACAATGCTATGGCTGCATCTCGAATGTTCTGAGTGCTGACAGTGCAAACTATGAATCTCATTCTATGTTGAAGTAGAAACTGATTTTCTTTGGATTTGTGTTCCCAAATGAAGCCATGACTGGCCAAAGTAAAAGTTGAGAGTGGTGATATTTGCCTTTCTTATAATGAATCTGTGGGGCACTATGGTAGAAACTTTGTATAGCCTACCAAGATCACATGGTGTAATTGCTTCAGATAAACCCAGATGACCTTGAGCATAGAGTCACGTTATACTCTTACTTGGGGTCACTTTAACTGCAGGGACCCCGAGCCTTCAAATGCCTTGGGACCTCAGAATCCCTCTTCTAGTGTCTTTCCCATCTCCTTACCCTATCATCGAATAGGCTCTGTCTTACATCATCACTACCTTGTTGAAGGCAGTTGATTAATTATTCTAGAATTCATTCTCACAAAGAACAATGAAAAAGGTGTAGGATGAGTTCTTGTACCCTAGCACACTGACAGTAAGACATCTTTGATTTTTTTCAAGTTCTTAGCTCATTCTATAAGTCACCTGTCTTTGTTTCAGCCATGGCTCTTCTCATAGGGAAGCAAATGAAACCAGAAGCCTCTGCTCTGTGAAAGTCTGTAGTATTCAGGGAGGGAAGAGCACTAGATTGACTGGTGACCAGAGATTAATTGGGTCTGCCTGGGTAAGTGGTTGATGAGACAAGGTCAGCCGTTGCTCTGTGTTAGCTTGAAAGAGGATGTTGGGCATGGAGTCAGGAGGCTGTGAAGGGCGGCCTCGGGGTCAGAATGACAGCAGCTCAGGGAAGGCTCTGGGCTGTGAAGTAAAACAACCACAAGTGTAAATGACCCGGGGCTCTGATGATGTGCAGCAGGGATGTACGTGCTCTTTGACTGACATTCAAATGACTGAAATATCATTCGGCTCAGTAGCCTGATCTATACTGGGGGGTGGGGGTGAGCTCAGATCATCCTCCAAGAGTTTAACATTTACTAAACAGTGTTAAAAGGCTTCTCAGTCCCTCAGGTTGGAAAGCTTTGTGATAATGCCACAGTAAGGTGCAGTTAATGCAACACATACGTGGCCCATTTAAAATATTTACCTCTAAATGAGTCTATTAAATTTCTAAAAGTATTAAGTCTCTAGTAGATATTGCCCTGTTCCCCCAAAGACATATTCAAAGGAAAACACATCAAAGGCATAGGAGGGCATCACTCCTGCTCGATTTGAGGTTGGGAAATGTAACACAACCTTAGTTATTTCTCATTCTGTCTTGAGTCTGATAGAATAAAAATTTGGGAGAAGGTAGGTAAAAGAAAAATAGGACAATTTTAAGTACTGAGAGAGTTGTCATATAAAAAAGCGATGAGATGTGTGTGATTTAAAGCATGTGATTCTACATTTGATTTAAAACATGTGATTCTGCATAGCACAACTAGGAGCTGCTAATATTAATGAAAGATAAAAGCCCATGACCAGGACAGCCCATTGATTGCTCTCGCAAGGCTGGCTTTTCTCATACAGCCACAGGTTCGTGGCAGATGCCCCCATAGTAGTGTTTGTTTCCAGGTAGACATTAGCAAGTTCAGTGTCCTGACTCAAGGTAACTCAACTTCACAGAGACTAAGTATAAGTGTAGGACTATGTTATTAACTAGGAAATATGCTTTTATTATCAAGTATTTATAGAGTCATGTTAGCAATCAGAGTTTTTCTAGATAATGAAAGCAATTTGTAGCAAAACAAATAATTCTGGAGGTATTACAATATGTGACTTTCAACCAGATTATAAGGGATAGGGATGGAGATGTAACTCAGTGGCACAGCCTTTGTCTAGCATGGATTAGGTCCCTAGCACCATAAAGAAATAAAAAATAAGACTATAAAGCTATAGTTACTAAAGTAGCATGGGGCTGACATAAAAACAGCTAACACACACAAGTGGAACCTAGAATGGAGAACCTAGAAATAAAAAGACATATCTGTAGCCAACTGATTTTTAAGCATAGAAACCATGAACATACACTGGGGAAATGGCAATGTCCTGAATAAATGATGTCGGAAATACTTGATATCCATATGTAGTAGAATAAAAGTAGATTCGCTCCTCTCACTAGTTGTGAAAATCAGCTCAAAATTGATCAGACTTGGGTTGGAGATTTAATTCAGTGGTTCGAGCACCTGCCTAGCAAGGGCAAGGTCCCTTGTACAATCCCCAGTAATCACATACCACAAGGTTGGGCATGGTGGCTCACGCCTATAATTCCAGCACTCAGGATGCAGAGACAGGAGGACTACTGAGTTCGAGGCTTGCCTGGGTTACACAGTGAGCTCAGGGCCAGGCTGAACTATAAAGTGAGACCCTGTCTCAAAAAAAAAAGATATATAAGTGATCAGTAAGTATATGAACAAAATGCTCAGTGTCTCATATCATTAAGGAAATCCAAATCCAAATCACAATGATTTATCATATCACCCTAGTTAGAATGGGTATTGATAACTAAAAAAATAAATGTTGGTAAGGATGTAGAGGAAGGTGAATTCTCATATACTATTGATGGGAAGATAATTAGTATGCAAAAAATATGGAGATTCCTCAAATAACTAGAAAGAGGTCTACCACATGACCTAGTGATTTGCTACCAGATCGACATCCAAAGAAAAGGAAATCAGTACACAAAATAGACATCTGTCCTCTCATTCTCAGTGTGGGTGTATACGTCAGCTTCCCATCACTGGGACACAATTTCTGACACCCACACTTTACAGGAAAGGAGGTTTAATTTCGCTCATGTTTTCAGGGGATTGGCTCCTATTCTGTAAGCTCCAAGGCAGGAACACCACAGCAGAAGGTTAAGGTGGAACAGAGATGCATAGTTCATGATGGTCAAGAAGTATAGCAGGAGACAGTGCCAGAAAGGAAGGGACCAGGCGCCAAAGCCAGAACCCGAGGTCGTACCTCTAAGACCCACTCAGAAGTGTGCTTGGTAATCCTTGTCAGTGCCAATTGACTCAAGCTCAACCACCTGTGCACAACTGTTATTTGCAGTAACTAAGGCGATGCTAAAAGACATTATGGTATATGAAATAAGTCGGACACAGGCAAATAGTGTATGTTTTCAATTCTCTGTGGAAGTAGTTTCTCGTGGAAGTAAAGGGTACAGTAGTGGTTACCAGAAGCTGAGAAAAGTGGAAGGATTGAGAATAGAGAAAGAGTGATTAATGTTGACAAGGGTGCAATGGAATAGAAAGAACTGCTAATGCTCTAGTGCATGCTAGGCTGTAATTGATAATTAATTGTACGTTGCACAATAGCTACTAGAGAGAATGTTGAATCTCCCCAATGTAAAGAAATGATAAATGTCTCAGGCAATAGATGTGAAATTAAAATGATTTGATCATCATACATTTTATATACATTATACATGCACAGTGGTGCCTCTGTCCATGGACTTAATTTGTCTGATTTTGGAAAAGATGGCCATGTTTGTGTTTGTGTGGGAAAAATAGTCCTAGTCCTGTTTGTTACTTGATCCAGAGTTTGAAAACAGAAACAAAGTTTGTCCAAAAGCTTCTTTGTAAACCAAATTGTTTGCAAACAAAAGTGCTCATAAACTGAGGTACCAACTGTATATTATTTAAGTATCAAAATATCACACTGTACCCTCTATGCAATTATTATGTATCACCTAAATTTTTAAAAATTGAAAATAAGGTTGGGTGTTGTGGTGCACTCCTATAATCCTGGGACTTGGGAGGCAGAGTCAGGAGGATTGCTGTGAGTTCAAGGCTACCCTGGGCTACATAGTGAGTTTAGGGCCAGCCTGACATTCTTTTTTTTTTTTTCTTCAAAAAATGAAAATATGATCCAACTTTAAAACAATAAATCACATGGGATTCTTGCTTTTCAGAGAATTATACTAAAGGACTGGAAAAACTCCCATATTCTCATTTAAATGTGAAATTTAAGACTCAGAAGCATAAAGTAGAATGGAAGTTATGGTGGCTAGGTAAGCAGAATAGGGAGATAATAGTTAAAAAGTATAAAGCCTCAGAGAGATAGGAAAAATATATTTAATTTTTCAGAGATCCATTACACAGCATGGAGAATACGGCTAACAACTAACTGTACTTTTCAGTATCACTAAGATAATACATTTCAAATGCTGTTATCAGAAAATATGTTAAATATCTAAATGATAGATATGTTAATTATTTTGATTCAATTCTTCCACACAGTTGGAATTTTTAACACTGCTATGTACCCCATAAATATATGTAAACATAACTTGTCACTGTGTGAGGCTGTTAAGATCTAGTTTATCGAGGTCATGAGGCGACTCACTAGAATATTACAAGTGTATAGCAGAGTCCACCTAAAACTATGGTAATAAAGTCGGTATTTCTCTGGTAGTCATATATAACAGGAGGAGGGCTGCATAGTTACACACTGAATTACTGTTTCTTTTTTACCGAAGAGGAAGTCGTGGTTTAGATCACTTGTTCTAGATCACACAAGCGACAGTGACTGGAGGTTAAATTTAGGTCTGTCTGGTTCCCAGCACAGATTCTGCACCACCATTATATACTTCCTTTCCAGTCACTGGACGGCTCACACTCTCATATTTATTGCCCTTCTTTGACAGTGTTGGAAAAACACTGCCAAATCCTTGCTTTTCAACTCCCTTTGTTTGGACTGAACCCTTGACTATTCTTTCCCGTTAGCATAATTTTTCTCCTGTCTCCTGTCTTCCCATTCATCCCTAACACTACCTCCACAATTATCTGTCTGGAACATAAATCTGATCCTGTCACTCCTCTTAACACCTGTAATTGGGTTCTATTGAATACAGCATAAACTCTTTTGCTCAACTTCCAAACTTCTTGATGGCCTATCTGCTGCTTGTCTTCCCATCCTTTACCTGTCCACCCTCTCCCCCACCCTACTTTATAACTGAACTTTTTACTGTCCTTGGAATCTGAATTTCAAATTCAGTTTGTTTCTCTCTGCTTTCACTCTGTCAACATCTCTCCTTCTCTCCTCACCTCCTCAGCCTCTAGTTTCTCATCTCTACTTCCCTTTCTGCTGACCGCCTCCATCCATGTGATCAATACTTATTTCTTGAGCATCACATATATCTCGGGCTCTGCTCAGACATGGAGAGTGAGTCACACGAGATAGACATGGAGCTTGAGCTGCAGTGGACAAGAAAGACTTCAAAAAGGGAATAAAGAGGGCCGAGCCCAGTGGTGGTGAACCTCTTAGAGCTTTCAGCCATACAGACAGCCTGCTAGGGCCCATGTGCCGTAGCTTCACCACCCTTGGTTTAGACTGCGATAAGCGGTATGCTAAAATTACAGGGGTGGTGGTGGGAGGTTGAGAAGATGATAAGATACATTGCTACCTGGATGATGATAGAGCCAGCTGTGTAATGAGCAGTAGGACTGGCCACATAAGAACCCAAAATTAGCAAAGTAATTGGTGAATTTGCAACACAATTGGCCATTTGGGCTGCAGAAAGGCAACAATAGTGCGATGTGAACTTGAAGGGAAAGACCAGGGCTGGATTATCTGTGTAGTCAGCTATGAAGAGGAGGTTGGATTTTGTCGCACATAACAGTAGAAGATACTTCATACTTGGTTTTACCTTTTAAAAGCTCCCTCTGTGTTGAGCTGGCAATGAATGTTGTGTTTGGGTTGGAAAGGAAGACTGGAGGCAGGTAAACTTTGAGGGGTGGGAGATGAAGGTGACAGATCAGAGTAGTGGCTACAGAGAGGGAGAGAAAAGGGTAGATACACCATGTGTTTTAGAATTGGCAAATATTTACCCGCATTGTTTCTTGGGAGCAACAAGACTAGGGGTGAGAGGAAGGTGGAGAGAGAGAGAAAAATCAAAGGTGAGTCCAAAAAATAACTCAACCTGTATGATGATTTTCACATGGGAGATCCTTGAAAGAGCAACTGGTAACTAAAAGATCAAAGCCGTGAAGGCCAGGAAGGCTATACGTGTATGCCTCCTCCCTGAGTACATGCATTCAGTTGGTTCCTTCAGCTTTTATCCATGGCTTTTGGAACAGATAATAGCTCTGATTTAACACAAACATGATTGTTTATCAGTTACATGTTTTTACATCTTCCCAGCCACCCCTCTGCTAATTATTTCTTGAGGTCAGTCATTTCTAAATATAACTGATCTCATCTCTTAGAATGTTATTCTAATTTCACTTTTAGCAGCTGCCGAGGGTGCTTGAGGAGGGCCAAGCCTATGCTTTATTTGTTTTATTATCAGCTACTAGTGTAGTATCTAGCAGGTGGCAGATGTTCAGAAATAATTTATTACATGAATAAATTGACCAATGTAAAAAAAATAAATGGGGACACACTTCAGTCTCAGCATGCATTCTAATAACAATAAAGGCATTAGAAAATGCCAGCATCTCCTCTTTCAAATCTGAGTTTTCACCATAGAGGTGGCTGGATGAGGTGACATATGAGCTATAAGGGACATTATTTAAAGGAATGTATTATTTACAACCAAAAAAATGAATTTTCAAACATTCCTATGGCTCTATTTATCACCATCCTTTTTCTTATGAGAAAATTACTTGGCAACTCCTCATACGAAGGAGGCCCCTGAGAACAAAAGCGATGCTCTGAAAGTCTGAAGCTTACATCTCCAAACCAGTTTTAAGTAGTTCAATTCCTCCACTTTAAAGCAAAGAATTGTATTATTTGCCTTCTCTCAACCGGCAACTTCATGGAGACCTTTTTTTTTTTTAAGGATTAACAAAGAAAGAGAGCCCAAGCCACAGCTGTGTGTCATATTACACCACCAATTTAGTTATATTTATGTTTATCCAATGGAGGTTGCTTATAAGAATAAGCACTTAATAATTTTGTAGAACCACAGTGAGTGGTTGACATTGTTTCAAAGGTTTTATTCCAGAACAGCTTTTGTTTACATTTTAATACTCAGGTTTAAGCAAGACTTTTTTTTATTACACTGTCACTGAGGTTTCATCGCAGTTATTGAAAAATGGGACATCCCTATCAGTACTTTAGAATGCAGAATCAACACTGGGGAATCACAGAAATTTAAATTCCTTCTATGGCCATTAGGTACTTAACAGAAAAGTATGATGGGCAAGATTAACGAAATTTCCCAGGAGCACTAGCATGATCTTATTATGCATGCAAAGTCACCTAGGTAGGGCAATCACAGATGTATATAGCGCCTTGGATTTATCTACTCCTTCTGGAGCTTTGTTTTCTGCTAAGAAAATAAAACTCATTCTTGACTTAGAAAATAGGTACTAAGACTAACTGGGTGAGTGGGGACTTATTTGTTGCAAAGAAAAGAGATGAAAAACAAAACTAAACAAAATAACAACAAGACACAATGGCAAGAATTAACTTGATCTCCCATATAGGAAAACAAAAGGAACTTTGTCGGTGTCGCTAAGTCTTGATGATCATGTCTTCCAACAAACCCCCAAACATAGATAAAGTGCTTCAAGTGCCAATTGGAATTTGGCAGGCAGCTTGGGCTGCAAATGATCTAATTTATCTCAATTCACATCAGCTCAGCAAATTTGGAAGATGATACATGAAAATAGGCAACTTGGGAATCACAAACACATGAATTTTAAGGTCTTTAAGCAAAAGTGACTTTCTAGGGCAAACTACTTCCTATTATCCCGCCAGTAAACAGTGCAAGCAGAAAGCAGGAGAAAGGACAGGCTACTGGGTAAAAAGCTTTCCTATTTAAAGGTTTGGCTCAAAACTAAGAATTACAAACCACCTGCCTTCTTTTCAGAAGGCAAGAAACTTTCAAAAGGCAACAATCTCTCTGAAACCTTAGGAAGAAGTGGAAGTACACAAAGAGGCCTCAGTGGGAGAACACAGTAATTATTCAATAATTATTGGCAGTGAATAAAATGCATGAAATGCAGGTGTAAATTATAATGCAAGAATGGCCCCATATTCTAGTGGTGGTGGCTCCTCCAACCAGGAAAGAGCACTCCTATGGATTCTTTTCCAAACCCCCTTACTTTGCCAGTGGTGCTTTAGAAAGGGCATTAGACTAGGGATTTATAAAAGTCAAAGGAAATTTTATCAGGGGATTGAGGCTTGTGTCACCTAAGAATTTTGGAAATTCACCTTTCCTTTTATGAATTTGGCAATTTTACTATAAAATGTTATATGTGTGTGTGTATGTGTGTAAATTGGTGATTTAGTTCTGTAATGTAAAAACAGTAACAAAAAATCAGCAGCACGAAAAGAAAAGTAGGCTGAAAAATCAGGACTTCAAGGCCTGGGCAAACATATTCCACTATTTTATGGCACTTAGGGACACTGAAAAAGTATGGTTAGTACTGCAGAATGACCTCTGTTAATGTAGTTATTGCTTTATGGTACATACGTGCTTCTATATCTATTTTCTCATGTGACTCTCCTAGCAGCTCTGTTTTAGGCACAAATTATAAAATGAAATGAGTCTGTCAAGTGTTTGGCCTTTGCCTGGTGTTTTGCAAGTGAGAATATTTTTGAATGCAGGAAAGTTATGCAAGGTGCCCACGGTCATGCTTCTTGTTCCTGGTACCTCCCAGATCCAAGCCTTCTGCTTCTAAGACCTAACCATTCCACTTGCTGACTTTTTGGATATTCAGGACACAGAAAGAGAAAACCTGGTAACTTTCACTTAGACAACAGGTTCCACTTTTTCCTTCCGCGGAAATTGTTAATTGGTAGTAATGCCATGTAATTTGCATATCACCTCACTATTTCATTTTTGTTCTCTTACAAAGGTGATGATTGGCAGAAAAAATGAGCTGGCAGAAGGGGAAGAGAAGGATCAACCCATGATTCATTAATCATTCTTGGTATACTGAAAATTTTTAGAATATTCCAGAGTTTTTTAGGCATTTATTTCTATATTCAGTGACCTCAAACATATAGTGCATTTTGATCTGTGCTTGGGGGACATTTTCTGTCTCATACTCTTCAGCATCTCTGGGATCATTCAATACAAAGAAGGTGGGATTTGGAAAACATAAGTTGAATGTTATAGATGTGTAAAACTAGAAACTTCAGGACTCAAAGAATAGATTTCTGTATCTGAACATCCCCACACCCAGTGACCACTTTCAGTTGGAGCCAAATGAGACTTTAGTCCTCTGAGGAAAGTCCCTTAGGCTATATTCCCCTCTTAGGCATGTCATGAGCTCCAGATCCCAACCTAGATGCCTCCTTTTTGGATCGCTACTACACATTTCAAAATCTATGTTAAAAAAATTTCATATCTGTCCCCACTGCCTAGGCCATGACTGTCCATCTCAAACATCAGTTTTGTCTTAGAAAGTGACCCTAATTTACTAGTTACTCAAACTAAAACCTGAGGAATCATAGTGGAATGTGAGTGTCCCATCAAATGTTATTGAGAACATTACTTGTTGCAAAGTCCACAGGAGGGGCCCTGGTATCACACAAAATCCAGTGAGAAGAGTTTTCTCTGAACTCCTCCTCCTGGCATCCTCACCTGCTTTACCACAAGTGCCTACGATAACTGTCTTCAGAACTGCTCAACCAACCTGCCTTTGTTACTTTCCCCATTACTGATAAAAAGTATCCAACACCCACACATTAAAGGTGGAAATGCTTATTTTGGCTCAAGTTTGTAGATAATCTGCTGGCTCCAAGGCAGTGTATCATGGCAAAGGAGAAATAGTGTATGGCAGAGCAGGCAGAAGGGAGCAGGCAGCAGCAGACTGCCACCTTCTTTTGCTTTTATTCCATTCAAGCCTAATGGTTGGTTCTTACCAACCACCCAGGGGGAGGCTTCCCATTACTCAAACCAGAACAATGTTAACCAATCAGTGAACTAATTCAATGATCACAGTCTTAATCCATATTCACATACTTTGAATCCATGTTCACATGCCCTAGATCCAGCAGTTCCATTTTTGAGTGCATAGGGCTCTGAGGGAATCTACACCCAAGCCCTGAGACTTGCCTGAGGGAAGGGTTAGAAAGATGACTAATTTACCAAATAAATTTTTCCTGGGACTCGGCTACATCTGTTCCTTTATCTACGGCTGTTTTTACTCCATGGTGGCAGATAAACTCAGTGGCCATGGGAGAGACCATATGATCACAAAGTCTAATATGTTTCCAATCAATTTTTTTTCCCAGAAAAAATTTGCTGGTCCTGATTTAAGGGAACAGCAAAATTAAATCCCATGACTTCCTTATCACCACAGTCACCATCCAAAACCCAAGCCTTCAGGGATTATCTTGACAGTAGCTCTGTGCAGCCTTTTCAGCCTAAATCTCCTCCTCCCTGAGCCTCTAAACCTTACAGTTGGATTTTCTGGAACTCATGTGGAAGTCAAAATGCATCATCAGCAAAATTCCTTGATCTTCAACCTCAGCCTCCCTTTCGTCTTGCTTTTACAGAAATCTGCTTTACCCTTGAGGCTAGCACCCTCCTTGTAAATCTCTCAGGTGATGCTAATTTGCTTCTAGCATGCCACATGCCCTTGTAGAATGGTGATGCTCTTCACTACACTCGAGACCACTACTGTCCCTGGCTTCTACCTCCCCAGATATCTTTTGGTTAGACTACTTGATATTCCTCTTTTCAAGAATTGGGTTTTTTTTGTTTGTTTGTTTGTTTTTGAGACAGGGTCTTGCTCTGTAGTTCAGGCTGGCCCTGAGCTCACTATGGTGCCCAGGCAAGCCATCATGAACTCAGCAATCCTCTCGTCTCTGCCTCCCGAGTGCTGGGATTACAGGTGTGAGCCACCACACCTGGCATTGTGGTATGCAGTGTTGATTGTTGGTGGGCGTGAGTCTCCACGCCCAGCATTATATGTGGTTACCGGGGACCGAACTCAGGACCTTGCGCTTGCGAGGCAGGTGCTGGAACCACTGAGCTAACCCTCCGGCCCAAGAATTGGTTTTTAATGGGAAATTTCCAAAGAAAATTTGGTGTGGGGATGTAATGAGGGGAAGGAATAAATATTCTGAAAGAAAATAAAAGAGCATGTATATAGGGGGTGGGGAAGTGTGGGTGGGTGGGGATATGGGTAAAAATGAGAATTGACTTGTGTCATATACTGGTACAAATTCCCCAAAGTTATGTGTGATTGTGAGATGTATATAAATTTTACCAATAAAGAATTCAATTTTAAAAAATGAATTGGTTTTTATCCTTCTATTCTTTTAGGTTCATTATTTGCAGAATTCAGCTTATTGGAAATTTTACTACCACTATCCCACTATTGTTTTTATGCCTCTAGTACCAATGTAGGTAATTTACCCAACACCGTCTTTGTCTCCAATGATTTTATCTTCTATTGCACCTTAGTTCTGTAAACCAATGGTTTGCTTTGTATCAATGCATATACTGTAGTTTCAAAATCTTGTCTTTATGCTTCCTACTGATCAGCACCTCCTATTTGATCATTTTAGCCTAAGACCTTTATGCCAACAGTTTTTCTCACCACTGAGATCTTATGTCCTTTGACCTATATTTTAATTGAATTCTTTATTGGTACATTTTATGTACAGCTCACAATCACGCACAACATGGGGAATTTGTACCAGTATATGACTCGTTAATTCTCATTTTTACCCGCATCCCTACCCAACCACACCCTGTATACATGCTCCTTTAATTTTCTTTTGGAATCATATTTATTCCTTCCCCTCATCTTTGACCTATTTTTAAAATTAGTGTTTCATCTCCTCACTTTTATCCTTTATGAAAGGATAAAATCTGACTTAGATTCCATAGCCCATACTTACCACTGGTCCCTTGTACCCACCCTCAAGTCTCTTCTCTCTCTCTCTCTCTCTGCTGTCACTCTAATAAAATCCACCTTTTCACATCCTCCATTAGTGCTTCTAAGCAGCAGATCATAGCTGAGAAAAAAAGAAAAACATGAACACAAACCTGATTATAGTCAATGGCTACAACCCTCAATAGATTTTCAACATTTCCCAGGACACTCGCAATATTTCTCTAGTCAAAGCATTCTCTTAGTCTCTTAAATAAATATTTTACTCTTACTCTTCTCTCCTGTAGCCATCCACAATCTTATGTTGGTCTGTTGGTCTGCTGGTCTATCTGTCTGTCTCTTTCTTAGTAACACCCTCCCTTCTGATTCCACTGGGAAAATAGGTGCAATGAATCATTCTGCCTTCATCTGTCCCTTCCTTCTTATTTAGCCTCCACCCCCAGATTATCAGAGAATAAATGGTTTCTGTCCTGGTCAAGTTCAACCTTCCTCTTGTTTACTGAATCCTGTAGTGCTCTTGCCTAACTAAGGACCATCCTTCTGCTTTTTATTCCTTCTATTGCCGTACCATCCATCTTCCCACGTTATTGGATGATTCCTATCAGTACACATTCTTATTGAGATATTGTCACTCTTAAAAAAAGAAGAAAAAGCAAAGCAGGAAAAAATGCCTCCCCTGATCACTCAATGCCTTTTAGCCCCTCTTTTCTGTTTCTTTTTGGAATAACATTCCTTGAAAATATGCTGCTTAGCTTAAAAATGGTAGGTCAACACTGTAAGTAAAATCATGCCACACTGGAGCAGTCATACCTCAAAGATTTCCAACACATCGAGAATAAAAGAAAAAGTGCTCCTATGGTTTGTACCCCTTACATGAGGAGACTGTCTCTCACTCGTTTTATTCCTTTTCTCCCAGCATCCTCCACTGTGCTTTTCTTCTTAGCAACCTAACTGTGTAGTAGTAACTGACTCAGCACCTGGTAGTTGTCAGCTCCCCGGAGATGTTCACATCCTCATCCCCACAACCTGTCATTATGTCACCACCCGTAGTAAAAGAACTTTGGGGATGTGATTAAGCAAAGGATATTGAGATAGAGAGATTATCCAGATTATCCAAGTGGGACAGGTGTCCTTCCACGAGGGAGGCAGGAAGATCAGAGTCAGAGAAGGAAATGTGCCAATCAAGGGCAGAGGGGTGTCCCTGTGGGAAGGGGCCAAGAGTCAGAGGAGCCCAGTGGCCTGAGAAAGTGGAAAAAACTAGAAAACAGATTCTCAGAAGAAACACTGTCCTTCTGATATCTTGATTGTGATCTACAAGATGCTTGTCATATTTCTGACCTCTAGAACCATAAGAAAATAATTGTGTGATATTTTAAGCCACCAGGTCTGTGGCAATAGGTGACAACAGAAATAGGAAGCAAACTCACTGCCGTTGTTTTGCTCTTTACCGCTTTATCTGTCTCCCTTAATGCATTGGAAGCAACATAAAATGAGGCTTTTTCTTTCTCATTTTCTGTATAATGTGACTAGAAGCCAGAACAGGGGGTAATTATTGAATTAAAAAGTGTTTGAAGAAAAAAATGAGAATAGCTTCCCACCTGGCTGGAATGGGTCTCTCAAGCTTCTTTTTTCCTTTGCACCTCTAACGTCTGCTACTGAAGACACAATACATAGTTCAGGGGACTTCACCCCCACCCCCCCAGATGTCTGGATTTGCACTCTCAGCCAAGCAGTATGGAGGCACAAGCCCTTCAAACTGCACCTCTCCAGCTCCCAGCTAGTCTGCCTGGGGTGATCATCAGTGTATTAAACCAAAGAGTTTGTTTTACTTCCTGGAAAGTTATCCACTTCTCCTCTATACTGCATGATAAATAAGTAGGCAGATTAATAGGAAGGGCACTCAGTTGAAGTTAAATGAGCCTTAAACTCGCTAAAGCCCACTTATTGTCTTTCTTCCACACTAAACTACAAACTCATGATGGCTCAGTATGTCTTAATTCACTGCTTCATCCTCTCGGCGCAGAAGCATGTTTGATACTTAATAGACTTTCAATCCAGAGCTAATGAATAAATGAGTTTTCTTAGTTTCCTCCTTTCTCTCAACTCCAGATCTGGACAGTCTCTGTTGTGGTTTCTATTCCAAATGTCCATCAAAGCCTCAGGCACTCATGGGTGGGTTTTCTGGAGGTGACTAGATCATGGGTGCGTGATACCCATCTCTGGGTTCACGATGGGTTTTTAGCTGGGTGTGATGTCGAGGAGAGAATCCTGGTGCGACGTGGTGAGTCATTGTGGGTGTGGCCTGGGACGATAGATATACATGTATATGTGCACACATATATACATATATATGGATAGATATACATACATGTGTGTGCCTGTGTGTGTGTATCCCTCTTCCACTCTTTTTTTTTTTTTTTGAGACAGGGTCTCACTTTGTAGTTCAGGCTGGCCCTGAGCTCACTATGTAGCCCAGGCAAGCCTCGAACTCAGCAATCCTCCTGTCTCTGCCTCCCGAGTGCTGGGATTACAGGCGTGGCCACCACACCCGGCACTGTGGCATGTGGTATTGATTGCTAGTGAGCATGAGTCTCCACGCCCAGCACTGTATGTGGTTACTGGGATCGAACTCAGGACTTTGAGCTTGCGAGACAGGTGCCGGAACCACTGAGCTAAATCTCCAGCCCACCCCCTCCACTCTTGACCTCTCCATTTCTTTGACTTGCCATGAACAGTTCTCCACTGCCATATCATTCTGTCACATCACTCTTCTTTGGAATAGCTGATAATGGACTGAAACTTGTATAATTTGTGAGCCAAAGTAAACCTTTCTTCTTTTAACTTATGGGCACTGTGTCTCAGAAATAAAGGAATAATTAGGACATCATGAAACTGGATAGAGCCTTTCCCTTAGCATGTTTGAATCTATCTCTTCCCTCCATCTCCAGTGTCCTCTCTTGCTTCAGGGTTGTCAGTCTCTCCTTGTGGGTTGAATGTAGGATCTCTGCATCCTCAAACCACCCAACACTACAGCTAGATCTGCCCCTATGAACCTCCTCTTTCCCTTTAAGCCCTCTTCCTGTCCATGCGGGATGGAATCTTCACCCCGTCTATATGTTCTTCTGACCCTGCAGCCTTATGCCATGCTTTCCTTGTCTCTTCCTTAATCTAAGAGACCTGCAATGCCAAAGCCAGCCTATTCTTAGGTGTCTTTATATTGTTTACCCTTCATTCTTTGTCTGTGTTTTAGTTATCCACTGTTGTACTTAAAAATTACCTCAAAATGTTCTGGCTTGAAATAACAACCATCATTTATTACAGGTGGCAGAAACTGACTGAACTTGGTTAAATGATTTTTTCTTGTTTTCTCTTATGAGGCCAGTTGCTGGTTGGGACTGAAGTCATCTCAAAGTTTTTCTCATTCGTAGGTTGGCAATTAATGCTGGCTATAGGCTGGGAGTTTGGGACCCTCATCTCCTCCCCACGCGGTCCAAGCTTCCTCCTGACACTGAGTCTGTGTTCTAAGAGCAAGTGTCACAAACATTCTAGGGGCATCTTGCAAGTCACTTCTGCCATATTCTACCAGTCAGAAGTGAGTCACTAAGGTCAGTTCATATCTAAGGGCAGAGGAATTAGACTCCAACTAGAAGTGAGTAGCGTTATGCAGATACAAAGAGGGAAGGAACTGACAACGAAAATCTTTAGACAATTGATCAACAATGCTTCTTCCCTTCTGTCCTGCTTTTACTGCCCCATCCACTTGCAAACATACTATTTTCAATTCAAGATCAAATTCATCTCTGATTCCCACACTGAAGGTAAGAGTAAGCCTGCTCCTTTGTAGGCCTTGTTAAAAAATAAACAAGAAATTTAGTTTTGCAGATCTTAATTGACTTTAGAATCAGACAGCTATCTATCCCAAAACTGGACAGGGTCTCTGCCCCATTATGTGTACAGGTTACATATATCCTGGAGAAAAGGGTCTGAAATGCAGAACGAGTGAGGCACAGTGACAATCTAATTGCTCAGAGCTAACATTGGTCCTACTTGACATGGTTTCAATAGTGGCCAATTGGGATTGGCTGAATTTAGCCACCTGTTAGAAGAGTAGTTTATAGTCTGTTTACAAATACAACCTCAAATGTGGCACCTTGATATTTGAGAAAACAGAAACAAGATCTCTCTAATCTCTGTCTTTCTCTCCTGAAGCAGGGCAGGAAACAATTCTTTGGCTTCCCTCTGAAATGGTCATAAACCCTTATTCCAGAGGTAATCTCTCTAAACCACCCCCAAAAGGAAGGTTCTTATCCTTAAAGAAAGGACAGCAAGAGGAGCCTGAAAAAACAGGCCATGTTAAAGTCTTACCCAGTGTATAGCTCCCTCTTTGTCCAGGACTATTGCATGACCATCTGCTTTTCATAGAACTTAGCAGTGAAATAACTGTTTGTTGAAGTCTTCATTTCTGAAATTTTCCATGTCACATGGAATTTTATCGCGTGCTTTTCTCTGTAAATCTCTTTTGCCATAGGTGATTCAGTGATGTTGGGGAAAGGATTCTCTTTTCTTCTATAGCGTCTACAACTTATTATGTGAACATCTTATTTACACTTTTGCCTCTCCTGTTAAATTATAAATATGCCAGGACCTGTGCCTGTGTTCTGTCATCTGGGCCTGAGAAATTGCCAGATGCAAGATAGACCCTTAAGCATTTGTTTAATGGAAAAAAAAATACTAGCTAGTATGTATTTCTCTTTTTGAGGATTAGTTGAACAAGAAACACTGTTTTTTGAGAGAAGGTTGTCTAAGTGAAAGTCCTGAAAATAAGTCTTAGGATATTTATACTGGAATCATAAAAACCTGGTCTCCTCTGCACTGGTGAGATTTCATAGGCTCATGAGCACATCTAAGATAAAAGAGAAAAAACTGTCTCCAGCGTAAGAAGGTATTTTAAGCTCATTTGAAGAGGGGAAAGGTCACAGCAGTAAATATAACCTTCTGTTGGAGAAAAGGGGAATTTTGTAGCTGAGCATTCTGAGTGAGCAGGGCTGGAAACACCATTGGAGGTAGAAAAAGATTTAGCGCTTTCTCTCCTCAGTAGACGCCAGCTGCGTGTGGTGTGAGCCCGCAGGGGGCCGGGCACCAGCAGAGACAGGGGTCAGGCTCTGGAGCTCCAGCTGACACCAGCCAGGAATCAACCAGGAAGTTTACCGGTGGATCAACGAGTAATAAATTAAGAAAACGTGTAGCCGAGAGTGATGAGACCATCTAAAAGACTTTCCTGTTCAGATTTAATTTTCCAAGCAATAAAGTTTCTAATATTAACAAAAGTGATGGAGTTCTGAATTATTTTTTTAATCTTTTGAAATTTCTTTAAATATCTCATCCCAATGACTAATCAAGGGAGGCCACGGAAATAGCAGGTGAGTGGAATTGTTCCCATCAGCATTACAAAACCGACATTTTAAGGACCTAGTCCTAACGGATTTAATTTCCTAATTAGCTGTTCAGAAGAGAAGCACAAAGGTTAAAAGCTGCTGCCTTTCTAGATTTAAGTATTTAATACTCCACTGCCAACCTGGAAACTTAATTTCAAAATTAAACAAAGCAATCTGTACAGAGCATCTAAATAAATATCTAATAAAACCTGTTTATAGATTAACCAAACTAAGACTTATGACAAATCTTGCTGTGATTTGCTCCTTTTAAAATTCAACACTTTGTGAGCATAGAGAGTGTTTTCATAAACCCTCCACTGAGGTGTATTTCATGCTGTTGGGAAGGGGCAGAACAGCAATTTTATGAATACGGTTGATGTTCTTTAAGCTAGTGCTGTAGATCAGACTAACAAGAAGTGCTGATTTTTCCTAGGAGTGGTTAGAGAAGCATTGAAGAGTTATGAATGGGGAAGGGCTGGCTTGGGAACATAATGGCTCATGTATTTCTTGAGAATCAAACCTACGTAGTTCAGTGTTATCATTTAATCTAAGTCAACAAATTTTAAATGTGTTCAGCCATTGAGAGTATGCATCTTTTCCTCTGATTTCCTTCAAGACTATATTTAGACAGGTCCTCCAAATCTAGATGTTGCATATTTTTCTTTCTGGTTTTATTTATTTATATTTTTATTGAGGAGAAATTAATATGGCACAAATTAACCATTTTAAAGTGCCATTTGATATATTTCCAATGAAGTGCAACTATCACTTTTTAAAATTTTTTATTGTGAAATAGACACATTTTATATACACATCATGATCACATTCAACATTGAGAATTTGTACCAGTATATGACACGACTTAATTCTCATATTTCTCATTCCTCTACCCACCCTACAACCCCTCACCCCTAGGTACATGTTTGTTTCCCCTTCTTTTACCACCGCAATTTTTTCTTCCCCTCGTTACTTACCCCTACCCCTCATTTCCCTTAGAATATTTTCTATTTTACAATGTCTATCATACATTCTAGGACTTATTTACATTTTTACTTTCTCATACCAGAGAAAAGATGTGGAATTTACACATGGATGACCTATTTATTTCGCTTATGAGTATGTTCTTAAGGTATGCAACTATCACTTTCAGTTTCAAAATATTTCATCAAGGAGACCCTAAGCCTATACTATTCCCAGTCTGTACCCAACCTCCTGACAAACACTAACCAGCTTTCTGTCTGTATGGATTTAACTTAATCTGGATATTTCATACAAAAAAAATCATACTATTAACTCTATTAACTCTTCTGTATTTTTCCTTTGACCTTCCTTAATACTTCTGAAGTTCATTCACATTACAGCCTATATAAGTACTTCAATCCTTTGTGTGAATAATATTCTGCAATATGATACATCCCCTTTTGTTTATGCATTCAATAGGTGATGGGCATTTGGGAAGTTTCTAGCTTTTAGCTTTTGTGTATATATTGCTACAAACATGTGTGCATAACTATTTGTGTTTAGTTATTGTGAGTACACTAGCAGTAGAGTTGTTGAGTCTTAGGGTAAATTTTTGTTTAGTTTTCTGAGAAACATTTATAATTTTATGTGCAATTTATTTGCAAAGTTAAGTTCTAAATAGATTATTTCCAAATTGTTGACTTTATCTACATCATATGTTCAATAATTATTCCTTATCTCTATGCCTGGAACTTCTTATAGCATCAGACACTTGAAAATTTTTAATTATATTTCTGAAGTTTTTAAATGAAATCTTTATTATTCTTCATATTTTTCAAAATTTTCCTGGCAAGTCACATTATTTTGGAAAAAATGATATTTTATTCCTCTCCATTTTATCAGATTTTCTTCTAGGAGCTTTCTATAAACTTATAGTTTCATTCATACTCATATTGTACATTCTCTGGTAAAGTCCTTCACTGTTTTTCTTATGTATTATATTTTCTTACTATATTCATTTGGAGACAGGTATAAACAGAATGTTGTGTCATCCTAAAATGTTTCACGTGTTGAAACATGAATCACAAGATGGTGTTAGTAGGAAGTGGAAACCTTGATAGATGCCTGGGTTATGAGTGTAGAGCCTTCATGAGTGGGATTATGAATCTTTGAGAGAGGAGCTTCCAGCTTCTATGCTGCATGAAGACCCAGCAAGAAGCTGCTGCTATTCAGGAAGAGAGCTCTCACTAGAACTCTGCTGTGCTGGCCTCTTACAGATCTTGGACTCCTTGTTTCCAGAATGGGGCTAAAGTTCCATTATTTATAAGCCAGACCATTTATTGGTTGTTAAGGGAGACTAAGCAGAGTAAGACAAAGGCATTTATGTTTTTAATCTCATTTAATTCCAATGCATTTTTGGTTTATCTGACATTTTCTACATGCACAGTAACATTATTTATGAATGGCAAATTTTTTGTAGTTTTCCAATAAATAGGTACATTTATATGTTTTTGTTTAGTCAGAACTTTCATGATAATATTTTCTTTGTTAGTATGCCCTCAGTGCTTAAAAAAATGTATGTGAGCTTAAAGTGTTTGACGGAAAATAGTCATTATTATGCATAATTATTATAGTAAGCCTCCTTGGTTTATTTTTATTTTAGTACAAATGCTTATAGTGTTTTACCAATGAGTATAGTATTTCTTTTTGATTTGATATAGGTATGTATCATTATAGGAAACCAGACTTCTTCATTCATTGAGAACTTAAAGTTAATAACAAGAATTCGAAAAATACTGAGCTTGACCTGTAATACTTCTTAGTTGACTTTATATTGTTCATTGAAAAATTTTCTGTAACAAATTGTACTTGGTGATGGAGGATTGTTTTAATGTAATGTTGAATTCAGTTCACTAGCACTTTGAATCTTCACAAAAGGTTTCAAAATTCATTTAGAGGTTATGAATTTCTGTTTGCTAATGAGCTCACTTCCTGTGTCTTTCCATGAGGCATGGTAGATACATTGTTGGAAGCAAAGAAACTGATGCCAGGTGGGATAGAATTAGCACATCCTCTAAAGAAACGGGCTCCTGGTATTATGCATGGGAAATCAATTTTCTTTTCCTTCAAGTCCTCTGAAGCCACCAACTGGCAACATCTACTGATGTTTGATGCCTACTGTTAAATGAAGGCCCTTCCACCAAGCTCTAATTGCCTGCAGATTTTCGCTCTCTTTTTTCTCTCCATGCTTATTTCTTTGAAGGAGACTTTAGGCATTTTTAAACTGGGATTTTCCTGTTTTGTGTGGGAGCTTTTTGTTTGAGATGGATCCAACAGTTATTCACATCCATTTTGTTGGTCATTAGGATTTAAAACCTATTCCTCACAAGCCAAAGCAGTAAGTAGAAAGAGGATTAAGCTACATATGCAGAGAACAAGACATGGTAACCTGGATCACTGTTAACTGTAAGGTATTCTGATACCATATGCAGAGTGAAAAAAAAAAAAAGGAACATCACTCAGAATATATCCTAATTCTTGGTGCCTTCAAGTACAGAATGGTGCGCAGGGGTCTGGGGGAGGAGAGTGACTTTGAGGGGGATCTGTTTCAGACACAACCATTTTTTGGACTTACCAGTGCCACTCATGCTAGCATGAAGTATAAATGTGTTTGTATATCTTGACGAGAACAGAAATGATTATTTTTAAAAATAAGCCAACTTGAGTTACAGATAATATTGCTTCCTTGAAGACACTGAAAAGTTGGTTATAATCTAGATTCATTTTTATATTAACATAATGGGTTTGGAAGAAGCCCAAATCATATTTACATTGCAAAACTATCTTTTTGAGCATACTCTGGTAGAGTTGTGGAAACATTTGATATTCTCAGAATGTTAACATATTCCTATGCAAGTTGACTTAGCTGAAGTTAAAGACATATCCACTGGATATGATGTTCACAGTGCCTGACCTTTCTAGATGTTTACAAATGTGGAATACATTAATGAATAGGTGTTTCTTGAACCCAGAGATGTAATTGATTATGCTTAAATAAATATGAAGAGAGTGGTTATTATTTTTTCAGTTATTTGTGTTGTCCTATGATCTTTCAAATAAAAATGGAGGAAAAAAATCACAAACTCTTAAAAAACTATTTAAAATAATTATCCTTCCCAGAACGTTATACATTCATAGTTTATCTGAACACAGTCCTTTTCTTTCAGATTTGTTCTTAGTAACAAAGATGGAGGTAGGAGTGAGTAGAACTTCAAAATGGGCTTCAGTGAAGAGCAATAAAAATGATGAGCAGGCTGGATATATGATTATCAGGAAAGGCTAAGAGAATCAGGACTTTAGATAGGTGAAAAAGAGAATAAGGAAAACTTAATATTTGTCTTCAAGGATATGAAAGGTTATAATGAAGGAGATGCTGACAGCTGTTCTTTACTGTCACAGAGGATGGAACTAATAAAAAGAAAGGCACTTTCTAGAACTTTGTAGTGAACCCTATTAAATGCTAGTATCTATTACCAAAAATAAGTGGAGATCAGGACAGGTAAGAAGCATCGCTAACAGGCCTCTGTCTTTAGCATTATCTGGGACTTGTTAGAAATGCAAATCTTCCTGAGGGTCCCAGGCATTCGGAATGAGAAAAGCTGCAGGAGGTAGCAGCATTGTAGCTCTTCCCATTAGCCACGACAAAAAAGGTAAACAACTTTGAGGTGAAAAGGTGTATTTAGGCTCATGGTTTCAGTCCATGACCAATGAGCTACATTGTCTTGAGACTGTGGCAACACAGTAACACATCAAGGAAGCAGTGTGCAGTGGAAGGTGCTGCTCACGTCTCCAAAGCCAGGAAGCAAACCAAGGAGAAAGAAGAGATGGCCTCCCAGTATGCCTCTTGGAGTGCACGCCCCCTTCTGCTCAGTTCCTTCCACTAGACCCACCTATTGATAGTTCTACAGGCTGGTGGAATTACATATATGGGCCTTGGGGGATATAAAATACACAAACCACAGCAATTTTTTTAACATACTCATGGGTGATTCTTGTGGGTGTTGGGTTTAAGAATCACTGGGACAGCCAGGCGTGGTGGGTCACGCCTGTAATCCCAGCACTCGGGAGGCAGAGACAGGAGGACTGCTGAGTTCGAGGCTTGCCTGGGCTACATAGTGAGCTCAGAGCCAGCCTGAACTACAAAAAGCGAGACCCTGTCTCAAAAAAAAAAATCACTGAGACAGTCAAACTCAGAAACACATTGTTTTCAGATATTCATTCAAAGCAGGGATCAGAGAGAAAGACTTTAAATTTTTTTCTGCTTCATACTCTCTCTTTTGTGAAGAAGAAACAGTGCAATTTATATTCATCACTGCTATGAACCTTGAAGAATAAAAATTATCACTGTAGGAACATAAATTTAGTGGCTTTTATAAGACAAACTTTGCACCTAGCAGTGGTGAAAACTGCTTAAAATGAAAAGAAATTTCTTTCTCGGTTAAACTTTCTAGTTGCTGGGACAAAATACCCAACACTAACAAGTTGAAAGAGGAAAGGTTTGTTTTAGCTCACAGTTTGTAGAGGTTTCAGTCTATAGTTGGCTGTCTCCAAGGTAAGGCCACATAGTAGAGGAAAAATAGTCCGTGGTAAGACAGGCTGAAAAGAAGCAGCAAGCAGCAAGCAGAAGCAGCAAGCAGCAAGCAGCAAGCAACCCTTACCTATTTTATTCTAAATTACAAACCTACTGGTTGCTGCTGACTACATCCAGGGTAGTCATCTATACCATCATTTACACCAGACCTGTGCTAAGCCAATTAGTGAACAGATGCAGTTGTCACACACCTTAAACCCTGCACCACACACCTGTGATCCAGCCACTTCCTAAAAGCCACATCGATGAGCACAGGAGACTTTGGAAGGGAGACATCAAGATATAAGTCACAAAAAGAAGTTATCGGAGATAATCTGCAAAAGTATTACCTTGTGTATATGTGGGTTTGGAGAAAAGGGCACCAGCCTATTATGGAGATTTCTAAGATTTAGCAAGCGATATGGACACAGAGGAATGATTATGATTAGGAATGTTTTTGTGAAGTAGAGCTAATGAAAAAATAAGTGTGAGATACTGAATACTTGAAAGGAGTGCTGTGAAACAAGACTGTTTTGTCTCTGCTAGCTGGATAAAAGACCATAACACGGTCTATTTGGAGAAAAATTCAGCAATGACCATTAAGAATATTAAAAGCGTTTCACCTCATTAATTTACTAATTGAATGCTTAGAAATTTGGCCTAAGGAAATAATTGTAGGTGCTATCTAAAATGTTTGTTGCAGTTTATTTTTCTACAGTGAACATTTTTAAAGCAAAAGAAGAAACCCAGAAATTTAATATTTAACTTTACATAAATTAAGTAAGTTATTATCAAGGCAAACATGGAAATAACAAATCATTAGACAATGGATATTACATGTAAAAATTAAACTTACAACATCTGCTAGAGAGAAGTAAAATAGAAAAAAAGCTAATCCTATAAAGTGAACAAAAATACTGCCATTTCACAAGTGGAAAACAAAAACATACAGATTTTAAGATTTATTAGTAGTTCTGAAAAACTCATTAAAATAGGAGATTATTTCCCTTTTTTAGGCCAATGATGGTGCATATTTTAGAGATGAGTGCCTAAACCAAAACCTACTTTTTTTTAATTGAATTCTTTATTGGTATAATTTATATACATCTCAAAATCACATATAACATTGGGAAATTTGTACCAGTATATCCCACAAGTTAATTCTCATTTTTACCCATATCCCTACCCACTCCCCCCTCCTCCCCCCTTTATACATGCTCTTTTATTTTCTTTCTGTATCATATTTATTCCTTCCCCTCATCACATTCCCACACCAAATTTCCTATAGAAATATTCCACTCTATAAAAGCTGTCCTACTTTCTAGAACTCATTTGCATCTACAGGTGTT
>PVIC010019436.1:0-30560 GCA_004025085.1 Thryonomys swinderianus
TAAAAAAAAAAAAAAAAAAAAAAAAAAAAAGAAAAAAGAAAAGTAAACATTACATACTGCAAACATGTACTAAAGAAATTGAGAAAATAAATTAAAAAAATGAAAAGCTCAGTGTCAAGGCAGTCCTGGGTTCAATCCCATACTGGAAAGATCAACCACCACAGGAAAAGAGTCCAACCAGGCAAGAGCAGAGGTGGAGAAGAGGTGTGAGGATGGGGCTGCTGTGTTTAGATCTAAAACATCCCAACATTTTCATGAGAGTCAGGGCACGACCTGGGAGGGTGTACTCTGGCCCTCACTTCCTCCCTACTCTGCTTTCTGGCTCCCATTGGGTAAGCACCTTCCCTCCTCCATGCCCCTCTGCTCTGCTGTTCCTGCTGAGGCCGTGAGCTAAAATAATCTCTCCTCCTTTTAAACTGCAGATGTCAGTTACTGTGTCCAGTGACAGGAAAATGACTAAGGCAGAGGCCAAGTGACAGCCACACAGGTGTGAGGACAGCAAGAGCAACCCCACTCCCCACTTTTGAATATTTCAGTGTTGAGATAAGGTCTCACTATGTAGTTCAGGCTGGGCTTGAATTCACTCTGTGGCCAGGCTGGCCTCAAACATGCAGCAATCCTCCTGCCTCAGCCTCCAGAGAACCTTCACAGGAATACCCTCGTCTCCTGGATCAGAGAGGATTGTGTGGGTCCCATTGGAATACTTGTCAGTTTGGGAACCTGATCTTGCGGAGCAGAGGGAGAAATGCTCATGGACACAGGAGTGAGCAGCAACAATGAGAAGGAGCTGCTGGGAGCCAGCGAGTGGGCAAGCACGTGACTCATCAATAAGCATCCATCACATTTAACTCTAAGCGCCCACATGGGGCCAATTCCAGGCAGAGGCTCTATTGGCACCCAGCCTAGGCCAAGGAGCTCCAGGATCTCTGTGCTAAGCAGCCTCACATCTGACTCAGCCACAGCCCTCTGCCACCCTGCCCACCAAACACTGAGATCAGAGGGTGCTGCGGGGGAACCAGCAGGGAAATTTTCTACTCTAGACTCAGCTTCTGTGGATTGGTGTGCTGCAGGCAGGCCAGGGATCACAGGCTGGACCAGGGTGAGCCGAAGCCAGTGTCGGTCTTTTATCTGTTCACTGACCTTTGGCAATGGCAACATTCTGAGACTGTCAGGGCTACAGCTGTGCTTGGAAGTCTCACCTCTTCCCAGGCCAGTGATGCAGCACAGAACAGATGTGAACTCTTCCTGAGAATTTGGGGGCTCCCACAAAAGCCTCTCGGGAGCCTGAGGTCAGGGTCAGTCCCTTTCTCCAAGAAACCTGCCCTGACCATGCTGGATAAAATCTCACGCAGCCCTCCCTGGGACTCTGTCCCATAGACCCTTCCTGCTCCTCGCGCCTGTGCTCATCAGCACCCGTGTTCTGAGTCCTTCAGGAGCTGTGTGATCTCTGTCCATGTAAAGTGTCAACTCCATGGGCAGGGCCCTGGTTCCCCACATTCTCTACCACACCTAGGGGCTAGCTGGCCATTGGCAAGACCCCATGCTCTGTGAGAGAAAGCAGCCCCCGGAAGGACTCGGTAGCCAATCACCTGGATGCTGAGGCTCTGGGACTCCAGGTGGGGTAAAGTCACGTTCCTGTAGTCCTCTCCCGTCTCTCGGATCAGGCGGAGGTCCTGGCGCAGGTACTTCTGCAGGTGCTTCTCTGTGGCGGGGTACACCACAGTCGTCTTTACCTCTGCAACAACACAGCAGAGCCCGCCAGTCAGGTCAGCACATCCCACACCTAGAAACAAGGTTGTCGCAGACAATCCTAGGACCTGGAGCTGCAGCTGCCCTCTTCCAGGCATGAACTGAAGGGTTCGAACTCTTCCCACATGCAAATGTCTAGGTATATGCACCTGGGCTCTGAGCTTAAAGTGGGGCTCAGAGCCTGTGAGCCTCCTCAAGGACAGCAGGGCACAGGTCACAGTGTGAACGTAGGAGCCAGACAGTCTGAGTTCAACTCCTGGCTCTGCCTGCTTCTGACTAATCCCAAGTGGGACCTTGGCCTGAGGTGGGAATTGGGTGCAGCTGTTTAACCTCTGTGTGCCTCAATGCCCCCTCTGCCTAAAGAGGAATGTAATAGCTGTGATGTCACAACATTGGGCAGCTGAAGGCGGTTAATTAGCTCTGCAGTACTAAGACAATGCCTGGCACACTGTAACACCATGAGTGCTGGCTGAGTAACCAGGTTTCTCAACCTCTGCCCTAGGACCACGGCACGGCTGCCCTGTGCACCTCAGGGGACTATTTGAGTGCTACCCCTAGGCTTCCTGTGGATTGAGCTGTCCCACAGACCCAGCCAGGCAGTCTCCAGACATTACTAAACAGTTCAAGGGTCAGAAAAAGGCTCTCATCAGAAGGAAATTAGAGTTTTCTTAAATAGAGTCAGGCAGTGCTCTAGTTCAATGCCACTTGCTTGGGGTTAAATTCTTCCCCCTATTTTTAATAACATCTGGTACAAACAGTGTCAATCCTCTAACATTTAGATACTGAGCAGGGCAAGAAAATGGCAAAACAGTGTTTCAAAATTGCTATTTGTCAAAAGATCCACATTCCCCTTCTGAATCTTTCCCTGGGGTTCAGACCTGCCGTCCTACTCACCACCACCCTCATGACCCAGCTAGGAGCTACCAGCGTGCACTCTGGCATCCAGCTGTGGACGCACATGACTTGAACCCACCTGCATGGATAAGTAAGAGGTGGCCGAGATTCCAGACCCAGCCAGGATCACACTGGCAATGTGACCAAGGCAAGCCTGGAACTGGGGCTGCCTTACTACAGCAGCCTGGTTCAGGGACCTTCTTCCAATGCCCATCAGGGTTGCAGAAAGGTAACAATCCAAGCACATGATATCTGGTGAGCATTGAATGTCCTGATTCATCAGCTCGGGGGCAAGGCAGCATGGTAGAAAGCAGCCTTGGAGCTGCTGGGGTCTGTGGACCGAGGAGCCGAGTGACTCCCTCACTCCCAGGTGACCTGGTATGTGACCTCTTACAGCATCAGCAACCTTACCTGTCAAAGGGAGGTCACAAAAGCTGCCTCACAGCTTTAAATAAAACATGCTATCTGGATCACCAGGGACACCAAATAAAATGCCACCTCTGTTCTTGGGAATCCTTGGACCTCCTCATATTTTGGGCAACAGCAAAAAAAACTTTCTCGCCTTTGATTCCTTATTGTTCTTACTGCCCCAAGGTCACAGGCTCAAGCATACTGAGTTCTCAGAGGAAGAAGACTGCCTGAAATGGACTGAATGGTATCATCCTTGAAGTGACCCGAGGAATATCCCATGGAAGCTGCAGTGTAACTTGGTGATGAGAAAGTGAGGTAGCCCAGCACTAAAACTTGCTGTGCACTTCCCAGCTGTGTGACTGAGGGCAGGTAGCCAGCCCTCTCCTCATCCGCGCAGCCTGGGGTAACAGTAACAGCATCTGTCTTACCCGGCTGGTGTGAGAACTGAGTAAGTGAGTGGGTGGAAAACACACAGAGAAAAGTGCTCCACAGATGCTCATTGTTTGGTGGTGCCTTCCACTGCCCGTGCTGGGTGGAGGAGACACAGTCCAGGCAGGAGAACTCCCGGAACAGGGGGAAGCTGGCTGGGAACAAAGGTGGAGTTGATGCCGGTGAACCTGCACCCTGAGCCCACAGCCTAGGCCTCAGGCAGACCCAGTGGCCTGTGGGCAAGCCTGGGTCTCCTCAGGCTTGTGGATGGTCTGCTCAGCCACCCAGGCTGCGGGAAAACAGGTGTCACACAAAGCCTGCCCTCTCCTGCCCTCACCCTAGGCAGCAAGGCAAACCAGTGGCCTGATTTCCCGCTGGGTTCCCTTCTTGAGATGACCAGCTGGTACCCAGCTGGTAGGTGCCCACTGGCGGCACCTGCTGAGACCCCACAGGGGGCTGCGCTCCACAGTCCACAAGGCCCTGTGGTGTTGTTCACGCTCTTTCCCCTCTGCTGCCTGCCTGATGCTACTTCAGCCACACCAGCCTGCCCCGTTCCACCACCAGGCACTGGGCGCATGCCTCACTCTGCGACTTGCTCAGGCTGGCAGGCAGACTGTGCGCTGGGGGAATGCTTGTCAGTGCCCTGTCACACTTGGGTCTCTGGGCCGCAGGCTCAGACGACCTGGCTGACGCAGCCCTCTCTCCCCATCACCACACAGTGCAGTTCCACATTGCGCAGGTTCACTGCCTGGTTCCCAGAGAAGGTTAACTTCCAGGAAGAAAGGATTTGGGATTTTTTTTTTCTTTACCATAGATCTCCAGCACCTGAAAAGTTAGTTACCTGGTTTTGGTAAGCACCTAACAAATATTTACTGGGGAAGTGAATAAACGAATCCAGCCTTTTCGTAGACTGTCAACCCAGGAAGAGCATATATGTTCCAAATGGAGTAAAAACTCCCTGATAAAAATCAATATATTGCCCAATGCTGTTTCCCACTGGCAGCCCCAAAACAACCTCTGATGTTTACCTAAGTCAAGATTCTGACCCATGGCTGAACTTCAGGAGGAGTCTGGTCAAGAGTCACCACTGTTTGATAAACGCCTCGGGCTGAAGAGCTGCTGGGAATGGGTTCCACACACACGGTGTCAGAGGCTTCTCACGGGGTCCCTTAACACAGGGGAAGGCTAAGGAGCCAATGTCACCCCTAATGCACAGTCTGAATCTAGTTAGGAAGAAAATCAGAAAACCAATATCCGGGGCATGCTATGAAACAGGCAGTTTTATAACTTCACAAATGTCCACATCAGTTCCCTGTGGTGACACATATCAGCTGTCCCAGAACTTGGGAGGCTGAGGTGTGGGATTATTTGAGCCCATGAGTTTCAAGGCCAGTCCAGGCAACACGATGATACCCCATCTCAAGAGAAAAACAAAATACTGAAGTTAAGGAAAGACAAGGAAAGGGCAAAGGACTGCTCCCGACTGCAAGAGACTCAGTCAGTGGATGTGAGGAAGAGGATTAGTTTAGAGCCCAGTGGCATAAGGAGTGTCCAGCTCTAAAGACAGTGTTGAAACAACTGGTGCGGTTTAATCATGGACACTACAGTGTGTGCTACTGTTGTATAATGTCCACATTCCTGAGATTGAAAGCATACCCCTAATCATACGTATAAGTGGAGACAGAAAAGGCAAATGTGATACAATGTTAATGATAGATAAAAGGGTTTTATAATGCAATTCTACTCTACTCTCACGATTTTTCTGAAGGATAAAAATCATTTTTGGGCTGAGTGTGGTGGCACAGACTCATAATGCCAGCGCTTAGGATTGCTGTAGGATTGCTGTAAATTTTGAGCCACACTGGTGCACACAGTAAGTTCTAGGGCAGGCTAAATTACATACCATGACCCTGTCTCCAAAAATAAACAAAATTTTTTTTCCAAAATAAAAGGGTAGGAAGAGGTTGACGCCCTCAGTGCAAGTTGCTGACAGATTTACTGCCAATATTATTTTAAACCAATATATATATTAACTTGTTTATTCTCATAATCAAAGTGACTATTATAATCAGTCCACAATACATGCGAGGAAACTGAAGCATGGGCCTGGAGTGGCCCCTAAGGACCTGCCATTACAGTGGCGCCTTTGTCTCAGCCCACATGGGTCAGCCGACAGGTTGGCCTGGGCAGAACCTGACGGGGCTGGGTTCTCTGCCCAGGGCGGTGCACAAACTAACAGGGGAGCCGTCTCTCACTGCGGGTGACCTGGCCAACTCCGAGCGCTTCAAAACCATCCCTGGAAACCCTTCAGAATGTGAGAAGGGAAATTCCAACACCCTTACAAAGCCCTCCTACTGCTGTGCTTTCTAAATTTCTGTTCGTATTTTTAACTCAAGTTATATTTAGACAGAGGTTACGCAGTCAAATGAAGTTTGTTTTAAAAAGTTTTTTTCTCCTTCCAGTGTCTAATCTCCAGCTCCTCAAAGGCCCTGTTTTCAACTTTTCTAGGCTAGGTCATTTGTTTCTGCTGTCCTGGGGACATCCACAATTCTCAGCTCTTGTTTTTGTATCTTGTTCTCCTTGTTTTCAGTTTTACTATTACTTCCTCATCACCCATTGTGGAAGGACAGAATTTATTAGTCCTACATGAAGGGCACACACGCGTGCCCTGCAAACATCCAGGCACATAACCCTTCCTATGCACACTCTTCCTATGCTTACTCTGTATCTGTGCTCAGGCCTGACGCTAGGAGGAGGTGAACACAGTTCACTACTAAATAGCAGTATGCTGTCATTATTTTCTCTTCTTGGTCCAATTTTTTGTGTAGATAATCAGTGATTTTTTTGTTTTGTTTTCTGAGATAGTCTTGCTATGTAGTTCAGACTGGCCTCAAACTCACAGTGATCCTCCTGCCTCAACCTCCCAAGTGCTGGGATTAGAGGTGTGGCATCATGCCTGGTAGTAATTATTTACCTGGTTAATTTTCTATAAACTTGTCACTGATTCATTCCCAAACCCACTACTTTGTTTCTGTAATCTACCCTGTAAGGATTTATCAAGCCTGTGAATAAGGCCCTTGTGGAACTTCCATCCTGAGCATGACTGTGCTGGAATTCCACTCCCTTTTCTTCGGAACTGGGTCCAGTGTGTTTTGGAAAGATGATCATCTTCCTCTTTCAGGATCATCTCCCTATTTTTCTAAAACAGCGGTTTTTCAAACTTGCAATTTGGCATATTATTAAATTTTAAATTCTTCACACTTTTATTAGAAAAACCATGTCTGAAAAAATATATAAATATTTTTGTGTCTCTGAAATAATTTATCAAGCAGATTAGTGGGTAGAATTTAAAGTTTTGCCATTGTAAATGTGGTATATGTCTACATGGTGGGATATTACTCAACCTTGAAAAGGGTGAGATCCTGTATTTTTAACAGTACAAATGGATTAGGAGAGTATTATTTCACACAAAATAAGCCAGGGACATAAAGACAAATACCACCTGATCTGACTCATGTGTGGAATCTAAAACACTTGATCTGCTAGAAGATGACAGCTGGGTGTGGTGACGCATGCCTGGAATGCCAGTACCTGGCAGGCTGAAGCAGGAGGATCACAGTTAGTTCAAAGCCAGCCTGGGCTACACAGTGAGTTCCAAGGCCAGCCTGACCTACACAGAAAACGTCCCGTCTTTAACAAAACAAAACATAAAATGAGAGAAGAATGATAATTACCAGAGGCTGGGGGAAACCGTGGGGGGAGGAGGGTGGGTCAACAGAAACTGTTACGGTTATAAAGAATACATAAACTTGGGGGTGCTATTATTGCATGGAACTAACAATGATGTACTGCATGTTTCAAAAAAGTTGTCTGGTATGGAGGCATACACCTATAATCAAAGCACCAGGGAGGCAGAGGCAGGAGAATCACTGTGAGTTCAGGAGTGGCCTGGGCTACACAGTGAGTTCAAGGCCACCCTGCACTACACAGCAAGACTCTATCTCAGAAAACAAAAACAAAAAAACCCCTCCAAACCAAAAAAGGGCTGGAGATAGTGCAAAGGCTGTTGGTGCCACCCCCCTCCACATCCATCCACACAATGTAGGATGGAAAACAATGATCCTCAAATCATACAATTGCCCTTGAAGAGTTCAGAAACCATTCTGTTTTCCAGTCGTTGGTGTGTGAGTTTTCCCTGTCTGCAATGAGTCTCACTGTGCTGGATACGATGAAGCTCTTCTGTGGTATGTGTGCGTGGGGGGGCAGACTTCAAACTCAGAAACTGTCTTCTTGAGACCTAAGAAACTGTCTTGAATTCTTCTTCTTATTTTTTGAGACAGGGTCTCACTTTGTAGTTCAGGCTGGCCCTGAGCTCACTATGTACTTCAGGCAAGCCTCAAACTCACAGCCATCCTCCTGCCTCTGCCTACCGAGTGCTGAGATTACAGGCATGAGCCACCATGCCTGGCACCATGGTATGTGGTACTGATTGCTGGTGGGCATGAGTCCCCATTCCCAGTATTGTATGTGGTTACCAGGGATCAAACTCAGGACTTTGTACTTGCTAGGCAGGCACTGGAACCACTGAGCTACATCTCCAACCCTTTGAATTATTTCTTTGACAATGTTCTTTCCCATTTACTTTCTGAAACACGTACTGAGACTTCTTGGATTCATTATTCAGTTTTCTCTTCATTTTTTTATCTCTTGGTCTTTTTGTTCTATACTAAAAAAAACATTTTCTTCAATTTTATCTTCTACTCTTGTACTTATTTTAGTTTTTTTTTTGTTTTTTTGACAGGGTCTCGCTATGTAGTTCAGGTGGGCCCTGGGCTTACTACGTGGCCCATACTCTCAGCTTAACTCCCAGTGGCCCTCCTGCCTCAGTCTTCCGAGTGCTGGGTTATAGGTGCGCACTACTATGACTGGCTCACCTCTTACTTCCTCTTAAATTTTGTTTTGTTCTTCTCCATGGAGATTCCTTCACTGTCATTGTTAGAAGAGGTTTCAAAAGAAACAAGTGAGCATTCAGACCTCCCAAGGAGCCAGGAATCAGCATGCCTGTCCTCCTCTCCCTTCTGGTGCTTTACTTACTTCTTGGCTATTTATGGACACACTCATTTGGTTGTTCTTCAAGGTATACAAGCTTCCTGACAGCAGGAACTCTGCAGTGTGCACCGTGTGGAGGGAGCCTGAAACAGCACCTGGCTCCAGCCAGGTCCTGAAGACACAGTGTGAGAAGAGACACGAGGCCCTGGATGTGTAATGCTGTGTGCACGCAAACACAGACACATACTCACCAAGGAAAATGACTGAAGGGGATATGCTAAGATGGGAAGGGAGGTCATCGCTGGGCAGGGGAGTTATACCTGACTATAATTAGTAAAGTTACTTTTGAGATTTTTTTTTTTTGGGAGACAGGGTCTCACTTTGTAGTTCAGGCTGGCCTTGAACTCTCAAAACCTGCCTCAGCCTCCCGAGTACTGGGATTACAGGCGTGAGCCACCACACCCAGCATTGTTATATGTGGTACCTGGATTGAATTTGGGACCTTGCCCTTGCTAGGCAGACGCTGGAACCACTGAGCTAAATCCTCGGCCTTCTCCAAACTTTCTAAAAGAGTGACTACTTGTGTAACAAAAATATATTAAAAGCAGGTGTGAAAAGCACACACCTGTAATCCCAGCACTAAGGAGGCTGAAGCAGGAGGATCACAGTGGGTTCACACAATATGCTCAAAGCCAGCCTGGAGTACATAGCAAGACCCTATTTTAGAAAACTAAAACCGGGCTGGAGATTTAGCTCAGTGGTTCCAGTGCCTGCCTAGTAAACAAATGCAAGGTCCCAAATTTGATCCCAGTAACCACATAAAACAATACTGGGCATGGTGACTCACACCCACCAGCCATCAGTACCACTGCTGAGTTTGAGGCTTACCTGGGCTACATAGTGAGCTTAGGGCCAGCCTGAACTACAAAGCAAGACCCTGTCTCAAAAAACAAAACACACAAAAAACAAAAACCGTCCAACCAAAAAGTACATTGATAACAAAAATGAGCTATCACTTAACACAGAGCAATTTCCTCAAGGGCATACAGCTCTTACTCGGCAGAGGCAAGATCAGAACCCAGGCCACCTGGTTCTGTCCTATCCCACAGGCCATCCTCTTCCAGAGGCAGCCCCACTGGACAGCAGAAACCTAGATGCTCAGGCCTCCCAGAGATGCAGACGCCTGCTAGCAAACCCAAAGCACACAGTGAGGCACCAGGGAATTGGGAGCAGGCCAGGGTGTACAGAGGGGAAGTGAGGCCTACCTGCCCCACTACCAGGCTGCCAGGCTTCCTTGGGAGGGCAGGGCAGATGGAGGGCTGTGGCGGACACCTGCTGGCCCACACTGTGGGAAATGAAAGGGCCCTGCTCCCAGCAGACTGTGCACAAGGATAACGGCTGCTGGCCGACCTCTGTGGCTCAACCCCACTCCGACCACTGAGTGGGACAGCAAGGGGTCACAAAGGGTGAGTTTCCAGGGGCAGCAGCTCCCTGGATCATCCTAGCTGTGCAATAGCCTCACACTCCCATACGGACGGGCAGGCTGGCAAGGCCCTGGCTAGGACAGCTCTCTCACGAAGACCCCAAGGTCTCCTCCAATAAGTAAGCCACCCGGTCCCTAGGCTGGACGCTCAAGCCCAACCTCTCTGAGAGGAGGAGGAAGAGCTTTCCAGAGAAATGCGAAGCGGCTGCCTCTCTGCTCCCTGCCAAAGTGAGCTTAGCCAAATCCCCAGGAAGACGCTGCAGTACACGAAACATGAAAATGCAAACCACAGACAGTCTGCTCTCCTTCCCATACACATGTTCAAACAAGCCTGCTTTCCAGGCCTAGATGATGCCTTCTACAGGATGAGGTCATTCTATGGCTCCGGCTGTGGCTTTTGCACTCCTTTCATGACGATGAGCCAGTTTCTACTTATTTGACCCAGATGTGTGGCCCAGGAGTGGGGGCAGGAAGCAACAGCAAAACATGCTCTGAGTGCAGCCATCCACCGCCCTGCACAAGGGCAGCTGACTGGCCAGGGCAAGCGCTGGAGAACTGGGCATCTGGGGAAGGCGGGCGGGAGCTGGGGCGGCTCTGGATCTGCCTTCCTTTTTCCTCTGTGGGTCTCTCCTGGCTGGACAACAGTCTCCTTGGCCTGTGCACCCCCGGCAGAGGTACAGACTGTTCATGTCCCACGTGCACACAGGGCTGCTGGACACGCTGAGGCGAGACTGCACACCAAGGATAAACACGCTGCAGGGCGTGGGCCGGATCTCGCCGGGAGCTCTAGCCACTGTGCAGCATAGCTACCCACTAATGACCCGTCTCTGAGAGCAGAGGTGTTGCCAGAGACGGAGGGGAGGCAGACGCTGACCTCAGCGAGACCCTTGCGCTGACAGGCTCCTGTACAAACCTTCCAGAAGGGAACGGAGTGACAGCATGACCCCAGATCTGCAGGGCATGGCCACCCAGTTCGGTGACTCTGAACGTAGCCCCAGGGCCATGGTCCTCTGAGAGGGAAATGTGACTGGAGGAAGGCGATGGGGCTCTGGGCACCCTGCAAAGCTCCACACCAACAAGAGGACCACTGAACACAGGGAGACTGCTAGACAGTGTCACCTCAGAGCTGTGAACTCTGCTTCCCACACGCAGGAGGATCAGACAAGAGCTGCTGGAGTGCTGCAAGGGACACTCCAAACATGGCCCACTCCCAACCCCCTTCCCGAGGGGACCTGCTCGGTGACCTCGAGGACAGAGTGGCTGCGGTCTCATCACAGCGTCCTGGACCTGCCACACAGTGTGTAAGGCAGGAAAGGAGAAGGCGGAGGCACAGGAAGAGCACCTTGGGGGACCAGGGGTTCTGTCACCCACTGGGAAGGGTGGTCAGGCACGCACAGGGGAAGCAGGCTGCCAATGCAGCCGTGCCAAGGAAGGCAGTGGACCCAGTTGTGGGCAATCTGCCTTCGCCCACCATCCTAAGCAAGCTGACTTTTCTGCTGACTTAAACCTTGACAGGCCAGAGTCTTGGGACCTTGTCCAGGGCCAGGGGCACAAGAAAGAAACAGGGAGAGACAGACAGATAGACAGAGACAGAGATAGAGAGAGACGAGCCTTGTGGAGGTAGCAATAGTTCAGTAGCCCAGACTTGCTCACTTCTGGAGAGCTTCTGAATGTAGCAGATTCTCACGGCTTCTGAAAGGCTGGGTGGAAATGAAGAACTGCATGCAGGACCCCTGCTCTCGGCCAGCTGTGGAGGGACCATGGGCCACTGGGCAGTTATCACACAAGAGTGCTCTGAGCCAAGGCGCTGGGGAGAGGGCCATGCACCAAACAGATGCCAAAGTAAAGGGACTGAAACAGATTCTGGGTTAAGACTTGGAGGCAGAAGATGGGCACGGTGGTGTACACATGCCTGTGGCCTCAGCTGCCTGAGAGTGCGGCAGAGGGATCTCAAGTTTGAGCCCAGCTTGAGTGACTCAGCAGCACCTTGTCTGGAAAATAAGAAGGTATAAGGCTGTAGCTCAGTGCACTCTGAGTTTGATCCCAGGAAAAACTGACTCAGGTGGTAGAAACTCTGCCACCTTGACGTCCCTCTCCTGACATTACTGTGCTGTCCTGAGCCCCGGAAGGGCCCTGCCTTGCTGGCGTCAGGAGCTCGGAAACACCACAGGGAGAGGGCAGAGGAGCATCAATGACCCTGCCCCACTGCAAAGCTTGGCCAATGCTTGCCCCCCACCCCTCTCCGCCCTTGGCATCACTTTTTCAGAAGACAGGTGCCCCGGAAGCTCATCCTGAAGAAGCTCTGAGCCCCCAGAGCTGGGCCGCAGAGGCTTTTGTTGTGCAGCACACTGACCGGCCCACAGGCTCCAGCTGACAAGGGGCACCTGCTGTCCCAGTCAGGCTGACCTTTCCCGCTTCTCTGTTTTATTGGGTGAGAAGTTAACACCCTAACAAGTGGCTGAAGACCACACACCATAGGGATCTGTCATTCAGTAGTTCCCAAGTCTAGCTGCAGCCCTTCTCACTGAAGTCACCACCAACAGGCCTGAACCCTCATCCTCCCACTCATTTCTCCAGTGAGTTTACACACACATACACACACACACACACACACACACATACACACACACAGGACAATCCTTCACAGATCATATGAGCTCTCCACAGCGGCCCATGCAGCTCCTCGCTCTCAGCTATAACCACCACCTCATGGTGCAGACTCTGTACAATGTGCCCAATTCACCAGGACCTACATCAGGTCACTTAGGACATTTTCCTTTTCACTTTTTCTATAACCAAGGACACTGCTATGAACATTTTCTAGCTCTTGATATATGTTTGTGAGAAACTGGAAGTAGACATGTTACCCAGAGGCACATGTCTTACAAAGGGTACACACCCATGGGTCTGCCACGCCTGACAGATACCCACGTGCTGTGCCCAGGAGTAAGGGAGGAGACCTACCTCCATGGGCAAAGTCTGGCAGGCACTTTACCTCTGTCTGTGCTACCTGCGCACACAGAGCCCCCCACTACAGAAAGGTGGAAAGCGCCCAGCTCTTCTTCCTGGTGGCCTCACACCATGAATGCAATGGAGAAAAGACAGACAAATGGGAAGGAAGAAGCTACACTGAAGACAAGAACAAGGTCAGCAAGGGAGCAGTGAGTGAGAGACTGCAATTTGCTCCTGAAGTTGGGAAGCAGGAAAGCCGAGTAAATGGACGAGACAGCGCCGGAGAAGGCTGCCACCCAGCGTGCACAGGTCTCCACGCAGAGTGACTCCCCCCTGGCCACAGCAGCCCAGAGGACAGGAGAGAAGTAAAGCTGAAAGTGAGTCTGCCGGAGGGCAACAGATCACGGCACTCACTGGTCACCCGCTGTCACACTCAGACGCAGGTCCTTCGTGCCAGGTGAAAACAGCAGGGCCAGGCTCCAAAAATTGTAACGCAATGGATGGAGCAGAGGCTGACAGAGTTCACTGTACGATGTTCAGGCTCTGCAGGCCACATGAGGTCTCTAGCTCATGCTGTTCTCCATTTGGGGTGGGGTGGTCCCCTCGGAATGGTGCCTGCCAGTCGATAAGCCTTGCTGGGCCTATGCGGGAGCAGGCCCAGCTCTGGGACAGCAGTGGGCCCCCATCCACTCACAGTACTACCCGGTGTCTCCTGTAGATATGAGACGAGGCACTGGGTGTTGGGCATGAGACACTGAGGAGGAAGCAGCAGCCTGGGAAAGCAGGACCAAGGTTAACAGCCAGAGGCTGACTGAGGAGCGGGCGAGACAATTTGAGGGTCAAAAGACAGTTTTTAAGATAATTCTAGCCTAGGGATGCAGCTGAGTGGCAAAAGCAGCCCCCCCCCCCCAGTAGTGTGCCAGAAATCTGACCCAAGAAGACACCGCAAAAGCAAACTACCAGGCTGTACAAAGAAAAGACACAGGTGAAACCAGATGGGGGACCTGCAGTCCTGGCATTTAGGAAGAATCACCTGAGTTTGGCAGTTCAAGACCAGCAATAGAGTAAAGTCCTATCTCAAAACATAAATAAATAAATAATAAAAATCCTGGAGGTACAGTTCAACATGAAGCCCTGGGTTCAATTCCAGAGAGAGAGAGACAGAGACAGAGACAGAGAGAGAGAAAGAGAGAGAGAAAAAGAGAGAGGGAAAAAAGGGAAGGGAAGGAAAAAAAAAGACATATAGAAAAAACAAAACAGATATTCACAAGGATCTGGGAAGGCCAGTAATGAACAGAATTTCCAGGACTGAGGCTGTAGTCAGTGGCACAGGGCACCTGTCTGATATGTGTGGTCCAGGTTTTGAGCCCCAGCACTGTTGGAAAAATCCCATCCTTATAAACTTTAAATTTAAAAAATCATGAAAAAAAATGACCAGACAAATGAATAAGAAACACAAAATAGGCCGGGGATTTAGCTCAAGTGGAACTGCACCTGCCTTGGAAGCACAAGGACCTGTTTGATCACTGGTACCCCCCCCACACACACACAGCACGGGGGGGGGGGGAGAGGGAGGGAGGGAGGGAGGGAGGATTAAGAACATTAGCATGACTTAATCAGGATGCTTTGAATATCAAACAAAGTAGACAGAAGAAACACAAAACAAAAACCAATTCAACCTACACACAGCCTTACAAAATTTGTTTAAATCAAAGATCATACTGTATATATGCTTCCAGTGAAAACAAACAAACAAAAAAACCAAATTCAGACCGGGGATGTAGCCTAGTGGTGCTACTGCTCGCCTAGCAAGTGTCAGGTCCTGAGTTTGATCACCAGTTCCACAGAAAGAAAAAAAAAATTCAAGTTACCCATAGATAAATGAGACTCCAACTGAAATCAGTTATCAGAAATGTCAGTCAGTTATTAGAAACACCAGTCAATAGATCAATGCCTTTTGAGGGAAAATAAATTCTGCGTTCAATTAAAATATCAATCAAAAGGGACAACAAAGTAAAGGATTTAAAGTTTACCACCTAATTATTCTTTCTGAGGAATTACTTAATAATGTGTTTCAGTGACTTAAAACAAGAATAGGTCACAGAATCTCGAGAAGTGTACTTTTCGTTTTTTTGAGACACAATTTGGCCACGTAGTTCAGGCTGACCTTGAATTCACTATGTAGCTCAGGCTGGCCTCTAACTCATAGTGATCCTCCTGCCTCAGCTTCCTGAGTGCTGGGATTACAGGCAGATGCCACACCTGGCCATAATTTTTTTTTTTAAGAATACTGAAAACAGATCTAACCTAGAAAAGTCTACAGTTATACAGTATGCTTACAGATTAGAGAAGCAGGAAAGAGCTTTCTGCAAGTATGGTGGTACAAGGAAGGAGCAATCGTGGACTACAATATTCAAACCAAGTGGCTGGCTGACTTAAGGAGAAGAGTAAAGGGTACATTACTTTTTAACCATAATGAAAAAAAGAGATAATAAGAAGTTCCACGAAAAAGGAGCTGATAAAATAATGGTTCAAATATGAAACAACTAAAAAGCAGCACAGGGGCCAGACATTTAGCTCAGTGGTTCCAGCACCTGCCTCGCAAACTCAAAACCCTGAGTTTGATCCTGGTAACCACATACAATGCTGGACGTGGTGACTCACGCCCACCAGCCATCAATACCACATACCACAGTGTGGGGCGTGGTGGCTCACGCCTGTAATCCCACCATTTGGGAGGCAGAGGCAGGAGGATTGCTGAGTTCCAGGCTTGCCTGGGCTACATAGTGAGCTGAGGGCCAGCCTGAACTACAAAGCAAGACCCTGTCTCAAAAAAAAAAAAAAAGCAGCAGCATGATGTGGAAGACTTGCTGAATGTACAGAAAGTGAATCTGTTCAGTCTGGTCACTGAAAGCCCTGTTTGCTGAGTGGCATGAGAATAGCAGTAGGCAGGTAGAAAAGGAAGTGAAATGCTAGCACTCCACTTAATCATACACCAAATATTACTATGCCCACAATAATGTGAGCTTTGTTTACTGATTTTCAACTCTGAAGAAACTCACAGGCAAAGTGTGACCTTATGGGCATGTAACAGATCGTCCACAACAGTGAGAAACAGAGGACCCTGACAAAATCAGGGACTGAAAGACAAAAGAAGTGGAAAAGCTGGCAGGAATAAACCTACAGTAGACAGAAAAAGGACTCTAGATTTTAGATATTTAAGATTCTGAAGGCAATAAAGAAATAAATATTGACATGAAAGCTGAGTAGCAGCCTGTAACCCCAGTTACTTGGGGGCTGGGGCAGAAAGGCCCAAAGTTTGAGGCCAGCTTGATAAACTTAATGAGACCCCCAAGACTAAGAGGAAAAAGGTGGGGTGGGGAGGTTTTGCCGGAGGTACTGCCCAGCACTCCTCAAGCTCTATCCCCAGTACTAAAAAACAAAACAAAACAGGAGTAGAGGGAAAAGAGGGGAGCAAAGGATGTTTCTACCTTTTAATAAAGCAATAAAGGGTTATATAAACATATTAAGAGTTAACTGTCCAGAAGAAACTACTGGTCACATGAATAGCACTCTTCTGGGAAGCAGGGCCTCAGGAGGGCAGAACAGGCCCATCCTGTTCTCAAGACCTTCTGCTAACAGTGCAATCACATACATGATTTTGCTAAGTGTCCTAGAAGCTTAGTAGGTCCATATCCTGTATTTGAAAAACCTTGTAGAACAATTCTGATGAACAATTCCAATTAAGAACTATTTAAAATTCAAAAAAAAGGGCCGGAGGGTTAGCTCAGTGGTTCTGGTGCCTGCCTCGCAAGCGCAAGGTCCTGAGTTTGATCCCCGGTAACCACATACAATGCTGGGCGTGGAGACTCACACTCACCACCAACACCGCATACCACAATGCCGGGCGTGGTGGCTCACGCCTGTAATCCCAGCACTCGGGAGGCAGAGACAGGAGGATTGCTGAGGGCGCGGCTTGCCTGGACTACATAGTGAGCTCAGAGCCAGCCTGAACTACAAAGCGAGACCCTGTCTCAAAAAAAAAAAAAAAAAAATTCAAAAAAAAATTTTTTTTGGTTTGAGACAGGGTCTTGCTATGTAGTTCAGGCTGGCCTTGAACTCCCTATAAAGTCCAGGCTGGTGTCAAACCTGCAGCACTCCTGCTTCAGTTTTCTGAGTGCTGGGATTGTAGCATACACCACCACATTTGGCTAAACTTGATCTTTTGTTATATCTTCCTTCAGATGTCAGATACTATGATTCTGTGATCTCATATGATAAAAAAGCCCCCGGGGGTTTAGCTGGGGTTTCAGCTCGCCTCACTTGCCTGGCATGCACAAGGCCTCAGGTTTAATCAGCAGCAGGGGGGAGGCAGACACTAGCTGGGCCAACCAGCTGTCTGATTACTCATTTGTCATTCGAGGAAACTGAGTTTGGGCAATTCAGTGAATTCTTCTGGTATTGCCTGATGGCCATGAGCTTGGGTTTTTTTTCTGCAGTACTGGGGATTAAACCCAGTGCCTTCACACTGAGTTACATCCCTGGCCCTTTAAAAATTTTTTTGTTTATTTGTTTTGAGACAAGGTCTTGCTAAATCACAAAGTTTCCAAGCTGGGAGCATATCTGAGATCCTCTTGCCTCAGCCTCCCAAATGCTCCGATTATAGGTGTATATCACCACACCTGGTAGTGTTTTCTGTGGTACGTGATTATGACATTCTGGTGGTGTCCTAGCTGAGACCTATCTTACAAGACATCCCCTGGTGGTCCCTGTTCAGAGAACATGGTCCCTCACCTCAAGTGCAGCGGGAAGGCTGCCGAGGATATCACTGTGGGCACAGAGATCAGAGCCAGTCTGTGCTGGAGGAGCCTTCCACAGCCTGGTACCCACATGTCCCTTCCAGCTGCTGGAAGACCTACTCCCCCGCTCTGTTCTGCCAAGGCTAGCATCATCTTGGGGCGTCCTCCAGCATCACATGGACCCTGGCCAATGCTCAGTCCCAGAAAAGAGGAACACAAGGGAAAAGAAGTCCTTGCGGGCCCAATATTGGGAAGAGGCTGAAATCAAGCAATTTCACTTTCAACAACAATGACTAAAAACCAAACTTGAGAAGGATGAGGCCTACAATTTCATGGGAAAATATTCTTCTATCCCCTTTTTGTTCCTAAGACTGGCCTGAAACTGATGATCCTCCTGCTTAGCCTCCCAAGTAGATGGGATAACAGGCATGCACCATCATGCCTGACTCTTGTGGGAGGATTCTCTCTCTCTCTTTTTTTTGGTACTGAGGATGGAACTAGGGCCCTTGTGCTTCCAAAGTCGGCACGGTACCACCTGAGCTAAATCCCCAGCTGAGAATTCTCTTCTTAATCCATGTAAGAGCCAGGTAGTTTGTCTTAAATATTATTTGGGAAGTGTACATTCAAAATAAGGTACGTGTATGTTTATAGAAAACGTGCACCCCTTAAAGAACTAAGATAATACAAAAACCAACACACACAAAGAACACAAGTCCAAGAGACAGACCCTCAGCAGAACTGTGGTCATTCTCTCTGCCCTGCCGCCCACAAGGACAATCGCCTTCCTGACATGGGGCTAATCATTTCTTTGTTGTCTTCCCAGTCTTAAGGCACTGCATGCCTCCCTACGCAGTGTACTGCTTAGGGCTGCTTGTTTTTCCAAATCACATAATCGGAATCACACTGTGTTTCTCGTTTGCTGCTTTTCTCACCTTCTGTGATGAAATTCATCCTTCACTGGTATATGCAGCTGCTGCAGAGGGAGCCCGCTGTCAGAATCCACCTGGGTTCACCTACTTCACTATAATTTAATTGTTCCTGGTGCTTTCTATCATGACCAATGCTTTTAGAGAAACTTATGGAATCAGCTGGTCTTTCAAAATACTTCTCTCAAACAAATCTTCACTCTTCCTTCCGAAGGTCTGAGTTCTGTCTCTGGCCTGTGACTGAGTACTGGGTGTTTCTGGGACTCAGAAGAGGGAGCAATTCTAGTGCAGCCTCTGCTCCCTGCCCTGGGCCTCTTTCCCACAGAGTGTCTTCTCCTCAGAACCTGAGATTCTGCCCTCTGCTTCACAGCAGGCAAAACAATTGGCCTTTTCAGCGACAGTTTGTGTTTCTGAGTCATACCCTTCTCCTACTATCTCCCCCACCCTTCTTCCCCAGGTAAGGAAAACAGATTCTCCTGAAAGGGCTCCATTGAGAGCTGCATGTGTGAGAGCTGGGACAGCACAAGGAGCTGAGGCAGGCTCTGTCCTGCCAGGGTGGCAGAAACAGCATAGACATTGCCGGCCACCTGGCCTACCATCTCTTTATGTTTGCAATGGGAGGAAGAAAGGAAACCTATCCAGGATCAGCTGCCTTTCCCTGTATTACAGGTACCACTCTCCAGACTCACACAATGGGAAAGGTGAGAAAATAGCACCCTGACAAAACCCTCGGATACACACCATATGCCAACTGCAATGCCAGGAGCTTTACACCCCCTTATCTCAGTGCCCTGTAACTCGTGATGGTGGCTGTGAGGTCCGTTTAGGAGATTAAGCCCAACATTTAACGGGAAACATATAAAACTGTAATTAAGTGGAAAATGCTGGAGAGTATCCCACAAAGTTGTTTTGTATTGTGAAACTTCCGTTTCACTGACATCCACATATATTTGTGTTTTCTAGATCACAGCGTGAAATGTACTCACTGAGGGCAGGGCTAAAGGGTGTTGCAATGCAGTTCCTTTTCTAGTTCACAGCCCTCCCACCCAACAATGCTCGGTTACCAAACAGCTTAGCGGATCACCAGATACAGCTACTTCCCATCATCTGTCCCCAGCCCCGCCACATGTCCGACACAGTGACTCCTTTCTATTCCTCTTTCCTCCACAGACCTCGTGCTCCTCTCCCACTCCTCCTGCAGCTCTCCACACAGCTGGCTCCTTCACCCAGCAGGTCTCCATGGGTATCATTTCCCTTGTAGAACCCCACCAGATCCGCGGTCTGAGCAGCCCCTGCTTCCTCTTCTGCTGCCCGCCTCCCTCTCCACAGCTCCAGGGATGTGCTGACATTTGCTGCACCCGCCAATCAGGCCTGAAGCTGGCAGAGGACCAAGTTAGGCAGGCGCGTCCCAACTGCTGAGTGAATGACAGAAAGTCCCAAATGACTGTGTCCAATCCTGGCCCAACCTGACCCGACTGCATGACCCTGCCCCAGTGCCCACCCCTGCAATATGCCAGCACCCCATGTCCATTCCTGAACCCCACCCGCTTGGCTGTGCTATCTGGGCAGTGAGGAGTGGCTCCCAGGGCAGCCTTGAGGGGCCTGCTGGAAATCTGGAGGGATAAATGAACTAGGAGCCATTAAAGCCTTCAAACTTCAAGAAAAAATGTGCTAGTGACTAGAGGAATACCAGAAAAAAATCAGTTGAGTACAAGATCTATGCCAGAGTAGCCAGCTCAGAAATAAGGGCTGAGAAACTCCTGTACACAAGTTATATTCTGGAAAAGAACCACATAGCAATTCAAGACAGCAAAAAATCCAAAGCAGCAACTATACAGGGGTCACAGAGGGCTGAAGTCAGAGGAACTGCCCTGTAAGGTGCCTTGTGTGGGTAGCGTTAAACTGTGATTCAAAGATACAGGAAGGACACAGGGGGCCTCAGGAGGCTGACTAGGCCTGAAAAACTCAGGACTTTGGCAATACTGCCACCTTGTGGGTCCACAATGCCTAGGCCACAGGGAAAGGTACAGATTCATTCTTCAGCTCCTCTCTGGAACACTTAGGAGCCTGGCTGCTGGGTTTGGAAATGGGTGTAACTTGGCTCCCACCTTCAAAGACCTCTTCCCCTATACCCATGCAGTGACCAACCCCTCCTGTTTTTATCCGTCTCTCCTAAGAGCAAGGATGGCATCTTACTTAATTCTGAAGTCACTATACCAAACACAGGGCCCAGCACAGCAGAACAGTAACAGTTGCCCTATCCACTAAGTGCCAAGTTCTCCTAAACAAGGTGCCCACTGGATTCTCACACTTCACCTGAAGCACTGAAAACCCTCCAAGTGGAAATGTTGGTGTAGGTGTTTCATTCACTGTGAATTAGGAGGCTCTCGGAGAGCCCCAGGACAGAGAAAAAAGGCAGGCAGCGCCTTTTTGCTGTTGTTATTGTTACTGTTTTGAGGAAGAGCCTCACTATGCAGCCCAGGCTGGTCTCAAACATGCTATGTGCCCACAGTGGCCTTAAACCTGTGATCCTTCCACCTCAGCCTCCTACAAACTGTGATCACAGGCATGTGCCACTATGGCTGGCAGCAGGTTTTTGTTTTGTTTTGTTTTTTTGTTTTTTGAGACAGGGTCTTGCTCTGTAGTTCAGGCTAGCTCTGAGCTCACTATGTAGCCCAGACAAGCCTCGAACTCACAGCAGTCCTTCTGCCTTTGCCTCTGCCTCATGAGTGCTGGGATTACAGGTGTAAGCCACGACTCCTGGAATTGTGTTATGTGGTACTGATTGCTGGTACATGTGAGTTACCATGTTCAGTATTGCTGGATGCCCTTACCAGAGATCAAATTCAGGACCTTAAGCTTGCTAGGCAGGTGCCAGAACCACTGAGCTAAATCTCTGGTCCAGGTAGTGTTTTCTAAAGACCAGTCCCTCTCAAAGTTTAATGTGCCTATGACTTGCATGGGAACTCTGCTAACACAAAGACCCTGACTCTGCAGTATGGAGCGGAGCTTAGGGTTTGGTTTCTAACAAGGTCCCAGGAGGTGTTCATGCTACTGACTAGTAAAAATCTGTGACAGAAACTGACAAACCATGACCAGCACATCACCCTGAGCCATGGCCTATGTGTACATCCAGCTGGCCAGAAGTGACATTTTCAGAGGCATGGAGAAGAAGACAAATCTGAAGGCATTTGCGTCTCATGAAGGCCTAAAACACCTCTTCTTTTTTTCAGACTGAAGATCTACCCAATGAGCACTAAGCTACATTCCTCAGCTCTTTTTTTTTAAATTTATTTATTTATTTATTTATTTATTTTGAGACAGGGTCTTGCTTTGTAGTTCAGGCTGGCCCTGAGCTCATTATGTAGCCCAGGCAAGCCTGGAATTTAGCAATCCTCCTGCCTCTGCCTCCCGAGTGCTGGGATTACAGGCGTGAGCCATCATGCCCGGCATCTGTGGTATGTTGTACTGATTGCTGGTGGGTGTACCTGGTATTGTTGTATGTGATTACCAGGGATCAAACCAGGACCTCGCGCTTGCTAAGCAGGCGCCGGAACTACTGAGCTCAATCTCCAGCCCTAAAATATTTTATTTAAGATGGGCTCTCACTGGGCTGGAGATTTAGCTCAGTGGTTCCAGCGCCTGCCTCACAAGCGCAAGGTCCTGAGTTTGATCCCAGTAACCACATACAATGCTGGGAGTGGTGACTCACACCCACCAGCAATCAGTACCACATACCACAGTGCGGGGCGTGGTGGCTCACGCCTGTCATCCCAGCACTTGGGAGGCAGAGGCAGGAGGATTGCTGAGTTCAAGGCTTGCCTGGGCTACATAGTGAGCTCAGGGACAACCTGAACTACAAAGCGAGACCCTGCCTCAAAACAACAACAAAAAAAAGATAGACTCTCACTAAGTTGTCCAGGCAGGCCTGGCACTGGCAAACCTCCTGCCTCAGCATTCTCAAATGGGTGGGATTACAGGTGTGCACCATATAACCAGCTACTCTGGCACTTTGCAAAAAAAAAATGGTGCACAGCTAAACAAGGGAGAGACAAGAACCAGGCCCTGAACCAAATGTGCCACCTAAATCCTAAGGCCTAGTTTGGGTAGGGAAGGCAACAGTGCAAAGGGTGGATGCTAAGAAGCCGGGGAAAGATGATAGTAACAGTAACCTGTCTGATAGTAACAGGTGGCCAGGAATGGTGTTGGGCTTGGGCCAGGGGTCATGGAGACATGGGGTTCTGAGCAAGAGGGTCCTGGCAAGTCATGGCCTCTTTTGGAGTTCATCCTGGAAAAGCTAAGTAAAAAGAGAGAGCCAGCATTGTCTGTGTGCAGTGGAGTACAAGTGCCACAAAAATAAAGTATACAGGAAACCTTGGGGACCCTGTCTGAGAACCAAAACCTTGTATATTTGGTTGGGGCATGTTGGTGGTAGAAGATCTGGGAAAGATGTAAGAATGGGCATGGAAGCAAAATGATGGCTCTGGAGCCCATAGTTTGGGAGCTGCTCCAAGTTGTGCTTGGCTACAGTGCCTTCCGTCATGCTTCTGCCATCCGTGTGAAAGAATACTTCTTAAATATCACTGCCTGAGAAAGTAAATACAGCTGTCCACTTCTGTCAACTCAAACCGATGAATCCAGCTCCCTTTCAGTGAAGACCAGGCTGCTCTGCTTTCTGTTGTGAACGGTCTGTCCACCTCACATTTGCAGAGGGCAACAACAGTGCCCATTCACGAGGGCCCGCAAAAAGATAGATGTCTACAAAGCCACAGTGTTCCTAAAAGCTGGAGGGCAAATATGGCATACAGAAGGATGATTTAAAACACCAAAAACATCCCAGTTTCCTGATAGGAAAGAACCATTAGAGTTAATGGGCTGCCTCAATTTCCAGCAAAGTTGCCTATAAATCTAACCATCTAGAGAAAAAAGTGCAAGTCACGCTTGGCTTTGGGGCATGGAATGGTCTCTCTGGTAAATTAAAAAATGCTTGCAATCAGGCCAGAGATTTAGCTCAGTGGTTCCAGCACCTGCCTTGCAAGTGCAAGGTCTACAGTTCAATCCCTGGTAACCACATACAACAATACTGGGAATGGGGACTCATGCCCACCAGCAATCAATACCACAAACTAGTATCGGGTGTGGTGGCTCACCTGTAATTCCAGCACTTGGTAGACAGAGACAGGAGGATTGCTGAGTTCAAGGCTTGCCTGGGCTACATAGTGAGCTCAGAGCCAGCCTGAACTACAAAGCAAGACTCTGTCTCAAAAAAAAAAAAAAGCTTGAAATCAAAAACAAATCTCTGCCCATTACCCATACACTCCTGAACTTAAGCCCATCCTGCTCCATCACGCTGTTTGTTTCCTCACCAGAAAGTGGGCATCTTTGGGGAAGTGACTACTCTTCCAATACCTGGCACAATGCCTGAGTCACAGTCTGAGCGTGTGCTCAAGTGAGACCTCAGTCTACTTCCAGTTCTCCTGCTACTTATGGGCTATGTGATTTGGACGAGTTACTTAGTCTCTCAATGCCCAATTCCTCTCTAGATGTGGTTTAATTTTCTACTTATTTTTTTTCCAATGGCAGGGATTGAACTCAGGACCTTGCACCCGTCAGGCAGGTGCAGTGTCATTGAGCAACATCCCTGGTCCCACTAGGTGTGGTAAACACCTGTAATCCCACAGTTTTGTAGAGTGAGGCAGAAGGATTATGAGTTTGAGGCCAGCATGGGGTAAATGGTGAGTTCAAGGCCATTCTGAGTTACATGGCAAGACCCTGTCCGAAAAACAAAATTAAAACAAAGAGACAAGGTTTCCTCACCTGTAAGGTCTGAAGGAGACTATCTGGCACGCTCGCTAGTACAGTAAGAGTTTAATAAGGCATCAAGAATTATTTTTCTTCAGGCATTATTAATGAATAGGTCAATTTATTAGTCTGTCCCATGAAGCACATTTCTTTTCTGAACCCCTGGACTTTAGCCACTAGGTGTCAGCAGTGCGTGCGGGCGTGTGTGTACTTGCACACACAGCTCTGAAAACCAAAACCGTCTTCAAAAGTTGCCAAATGTTCCCCAGTGAACCAATCTTTGAATATGTAAAGTAGATCTAGAGAGTCTGGTGACCCCAGCCCAGCTCCCATCAACACGTCCTCCCCCCACACTGCAACCACCTGCTCACCACTCAGTTGCCTTGGAGGGAAGAGGTGGTAGGTGCTGTAGACATCATTGGAGAACTGCAACTGGAGCTCGGGGCTTCCTGTCAGAAGCTGGGCCACCTGATCCACCTGAAACGGTGTCTTCTCCAGGATCACAACGGCATCCTCTCCGTCCCCACCCCCAGAGTACTCATTCACCTGTGGGCAGAGACACCATCAGTAAGGCCAAGTCCACAGGGGAGGCCTTCAGAACAGAGGCAGAAGCTCCCAGGGCTTGTGACATCCTGCGCTCGAGATTCCCTTCCTTGCAGCCTTCCTCTAGGAAGTCTAACCAATGTCACTGATATTCTTTTGAACAAGGCATCTTAACTCAAATCCTGTGGCACTCTTACATTTTTTTTCTAAAAGATGCAAGTTTCTCAGGTATCTTCTACTTTGGTTTATAAGGCCTCTACCAAACTTTCCCCATTGTAGAAGAAAAGATGGAGAAACTGAAAGCCACAAGATTAAGTGGTTTGCTTAAACTTGTACAAATAGTTACTGTCAAAACAAATTAGAATCCAACCTGCCAGCCAACTCAGGGGGAAGGCTGTCAGGCCTAGCTGCCTCAGCAGTGATGCACACTGAGACACGTGGGGCTGAGAACACCAGACAGGCCCCTATAAATAAAGACAAGAGATATAGAGAGAAGCACAGAAGCCTTGGCCCCAGATGCTCCCAAAGATGTGAACTCATGCTAGTAGTTCTGAGGAACTCCCAAAACCATTGGCTAGGGCTCTTCATTACTTTGGGATGATCTTGTTCTTTTTTTTTTTTTTTTTTTTGAAACAGGGTCTTGCTTTGTAGTTCAGGATGGCCCTGAGCTCACTATGTAGCCTAGGCAAGCCTTGAACTCACAGCAAACCTCCTGCTTCTGCCTCCCGAGTGCTGGGATTACAGGCGTGAGTCACCACAGCCAGCATTGTGGTATGTGGTTACCAGGGGATGAAACCCAGGACCTTGTGCTTGCAAAGCAGACACTGGAACCACTGAACTAAATCCTGGCCCATCCTTCTCTTCTTGCTAGACAGCTGAAGGCACAGTATTGAAGTCAGTGTAAGGGCCAGGGATTTAGCTTAGTGGTTCTGGTGCCTGCTGTGCAAGCACAAGGTCCTGAAATCGATCCTCAGTAACCACATACCACAGTGCCAAGTGTGACTCAGGCCCACCAGCCTTAAGTACCACACACCACAGTTCTGGGCATGGTGGCTCATGCCTGTAATCCCAGCACTTGGGAGGCAGAGGCAGGAGGACTGCTGTGAGTTTGAGGCTTACCTGGGCAACAAAGTGAGCTCAGGGCCAGTCTGAAATACAAAGTGAGACCCTATCTCAAATAAATAAATAGTGAAGTATCTGTTTCCACAGATACACCATGTTGTCATGAAGATCAGGAGCAAGTCTCAGCTCCACATCCTCAACACTTACCCCACAGCATCCACAGAAGTACTGTGAGGCCTGAAGTTAAACTTTAATAGGCCTGCCGGACAAAAGGGGCGGGTCCAAAATGGCACTCCCTGTCAGTCAGGTAAAGAAACAAAGATGTACAGTACATTTATAATAATTTCTCAGGTCTCAGATGTAAAGTGACTCCAGTGAGCACAAGGATCCTATAGGGGACAATTAAACTGTGTACAGGCCTTCTCATACCTGGCTACCTGGCCCACAAAGTCCAGAAGGAGGCACACTGCATTTCTGGCTGCCACAGAGCAGGGACACAAGGAAGAGAAACGTTCTTTTTTTTTAATTGAATTCTTTATTGGTACAATTTATATATATCTCACAATCACACGTAACACTGGGGAATTTGTGCCAATATACGACACAGTCAATTCTCATTTTTACCCATATCCCCACCCACCCACACCTCCCCACCCCCATATACATGCTCTTTTATTTTCTTTCAGAATCCTATTTATTCCTTCCCCTCATGACATCCCCACACCAAATTTCCTTTGGAAATTTCCCATTCTACAAAGACTGTCATACTTTCTAGAGCTCATTTGCGTCTACAGGTGCTCATATCAACAAGAAGATCTGGTATTTGCCTGTGATCTATTGATTTCATCCATTAGCATGTCCTCCAGGTGTATCCATTTGCACATAAATGAATCAATCTTGTCATTCTTTATGGCAGAATAATACTCCATTTTATTTTAAAAAACCCACATCTTCTTTATCCACTCTCCAGTTGATGGGCATTTGGGTTGTTTTCAAGATTGAGCTATCATGAACAGAGCTGTTATGAACAAGGGTGTACATCTGTCTTTCCAATGTGACTTTTTAAATTCTTTTGGGTATATTCCTAGCAGGGGGATAGCAGGGTCAAATGGGACCCCTAGCCCTAGTTTACTGAGAAATCTCCACACAGATCTCCACAATGGTTGCACAAGTCTACAATCCCACCAACAGTGGAGAAGAGTTCCTTTCTCCCTGCAGCCATGCCAGCATTTATTGTTGGTTGATTTTGTAATAGCGGCCATTCTTTGTGGAGTGAGATGAAATCTCAGTGTTGTTTTCATTTGCATCTCTCCAAGAACCAGTGATGTTGAACATTTCTTCGTGTTTCTTAGCTGCTTTGACTTCTGTCTCTGAGAAGTGTCTGTTCATTTCAGATGTGCATTTTTGAATTGGGTCTTTAAACTTGGGGAGGCTGATCTGTTTAAGTTCTTTATATATTGTAGATAATAGCCTTTTGTCTGATAAACAGCTAGTAAAGATTTTTTTCCCATGTTGTAGGTTGTCTTTTAGCAGTGCCAGCGACGTCTTTTGCTGTGCAGAAGCTTTTCAGTAGGATGAGATCCCATTTGTTGATTCTTTCTGCTAGTTCTTGTGCTATAGAGGTTTTATTCATAAAGTCTCTGCCTAAGCAAATGTCTCCAAGAGTTTACCTAATCTGTTTTCCAGCAGGCTTATTGTTTCTGTTTTAATGTTTAAGTCTCATATCCACTGTGAGTTTAGTTTTGTGCATGGTGAAAGAGATCGGTCTAGCTTTAGCTTTTGGCAGGTTGAAGCCCAGTTTTTCCAGCACCATTTGATAAAAGAGGCTGTCTTTCCTCCATTGAGGATGTTTGGCTCCTTTGTCAAAGATAAGGTGGCTTAGTGTATCCGGGGTTGTTTCTGCATCTTCTAATCTATTCCACTGGTCCTCGGGTCTGTTACTTTGCTAGTACCATGCAGTTTTTACCACAGTGGCTTTACAGTAGAGATTTAAATTGGGGATTGTAATACCTCCTGCCATGTGGTGGTTGCTTTGTATTATTTTCTCTAGCTCTGTGAAGTATAGCGTTGGAATTTCAATTGGAATTGTATTGAATCTGTATAGTAGTTGTGGGAAGGAGAAACGTTCTTTAAAGACTCTTCTGTCCTTGGATCTGACCTGGTTTAAATTATGAACTTATCTTTTCTAAGTTTCTCACAAGACTAAAACCCTGAGGAAACAGTGACAACCTAAAAAGGTCGGGAGAAATTCTGCAACCCTAGGTAACTTTTAAGTAAAATGGTCACAAGCATAATGGCCCCAGATCCCCACGACCCAGGGTAACTCTTGGGTGACCCAGGGTAACTCTTGGGTGCATGAAAATGTATCTAAACTCGCACTTTGTATTTACTTCACAATGAATTCTTTTTTTTTTTTTTTTTTTTGAGACAGGGTCTCGCTTTGTAGTTCAGGCTAGCCCTAAACTCACTATGTATTCCAGGCAAACCTGGAACTCAGCAATCCTACTGTCTCTGCCTCCCAAGTGCTGGGATTACAGGCATGAGCCACCACGCCCTGCACTGTGGCCTGTGGTATTGATGGCTGGTGGGTGTGAGTCACCACGCCCAGCATTGTATGTGGTTACCGGGATCAAACGCAGGACCTTGAGCTTGCAGGCAGGCGCCGGAACCACTGAGCTAAATCTCTGGCCCTTCACAATGAATTCTATCTGGACTTCCGGACAGCTTATGTTTCTTGATTGAGTTCTTTCACCAAGAAGACAAACAATCGAGGACTAAGGAAGTGAAGGGCCAGCAGCGTACTGCATCACAACCCGGCTTCCCAGTAACACGTGGAAAGGAACCAATAATTTAACAATCTCTGGTTATGCTGAAATGTAAAACAGGGACGCATTCTCTCAGTCTCCACGTCATCTTCAGGGCCAGGCCCCAGAAAAGACATCCAGCGACATTTACCGGATTCCTAGCGCCTTTATATACGGAATGAATGGTGATAAAAGGCTTGAAGAATTGAATACGAGTCTCTTTCTACCTGATACACTAAAAATTGGTGAATATGGGCCGGAGATTTAGCTCAGTGGTTCCAGCCCCTGCCTCGCAAGCGCAAGGCCCTGAGTTCGATCCCGGTAATGTACCACATACAATGCTGGACCTGGTGACTCACGCCCACCAGCCATCAATACCACAGACCACAGTGCCGGGCGTGGTGGCTCACGCCTGTAATCCTAGCACTCGGGAGGCAAAGGCAGGAGGATTGCTGAGTTCCAGGCTTGCCTGGGCTACATAGTGAGCTGAGGGCCAGCCTGAACTAGAAAGCGAGACCCTGTCTCAAAAAAAAAAAAAATTGAATATTTGTAGGGAAGGAAAAAATTAGAAGACTAAGCCTAATGTATTCATTTTCTTATCTCTGGGGTAATCTATCGCCCGCCCCGCAGCGGTAACCCCGCACTCTTCGCCTTCCCCATCCAGTGATTGGCATTTTCCCGCTGCGACGGGAAAACTCCGCCTCCACAGCGATGATTGGTTCCCTCCTCCCGCGTCCCCACCCCCGGCGGCCCAGTAGTACCTTTCCGTGTAGGAAAATGATTTTGTCCCGCGCAGACTCCCTCAGCACTTTTTGCACCCTGAAGCCAGAGAACGGTAAGCAGACGGGGATAGAGGTACCATTTCCAACACCTGCTTCCTTTTCCTCTTTGCTGAAGGCTTCCACATCCTCGGCATCCACTTCGCGCTTTCTCTTGGCTTGAGGGGGGACTGCCTCCGCCATGCTAGCCAGAAGGAGCTCTGCGCTTGCGCCCAGAGTCCGCAGGTTCCGCCCCCCCCTCCGGGGGGGGGCCTGCTCTCCTGACCTGGAGGGATTTGCGACTCCAATCCCCGCCATGCATTGCGCCAGCAGGGCTGGCATCACAGCTTCCGACGTACTCTGCGCCGATATGTGCGACTCCAATTCCCGGCGTGCTTCGCGTTGGCGAAGGTGCTGTACAACTTCCGTCGTAACTTGTACCGGCGGATCTGCGACTCCGATGCCCAGCGTGCTGTGCGCTCCTGGATTTGCGACTCCTACATTTAGAGTGCTTCAAACTATGGTGCGCACGCGCCTTGGAGCGGTTCTCGCTGACCTTGCAAAGAAGCATGTGGAATCGTTACTGCCCTTACCCTTCTCTGGCTTCTGTCTCTCCCCGAGAAAAAGGAAAGAGTAAGCTAGAGAAGGTGCCTAGTGGAGATCCCCCCCAGGAGGAGCCTCCTTATCCTGTCACTGTTGGAACCTTGTTTGATTACTGCCTTCTTGAAGCCATAATTACACCAACGCTGAAGAATGACCGTGGAATGTTTTTCGGACCTATCTACCAAACTACTTTCTTAGACGGTTTTTTTTTTTTTTTTTTTTGAGACAGGGTCTCACTTTGTAGTTCAGGCTGGCCCTGAGCTCACTATGTAGCCCAGGTTCTTAGACGGTTTTTT
>PVIC010019437.1:6083-30635 GCA_004025085.1 Thryonomys swinderianus
GTGATGAGGGGAAGGAATAAATATGATACAGAAAGAAAATAAAAGAGCATGTATAAAGGGGGGAGGAGGGGGGAGTGGGTAGGGATATGGGTAAAAATGAGAATTAACTTGTGTCATATACTGGTACAAATTTCCCAATGTTATATGTGATTTTGAGATGTATATAAATTGTACCAATAAAGAATTCAATTAAAAAAAATTGTTGGCTTCCTAGAGAATGCATTCCAAGAGAGAACTAGGGAGGTATCTCCCCACCCCCGCCCCCGTATTCTGTTGTTGAAAACATCAGATGAGAGATGGAAAGAAAAAGAACTCTCTTGGCAAGAGGGATATCATAAATATAATGCATATGACCACAAAGCTAGACCCTAAAGAAATACTTCTAATAACAAAAAACAGGAAACAAACATAAGTGTCCATCATAGCCAAGTGACTAAACAATGGCATATTTCTACAATGTAGTACTAAGCAATTTTTTAAAAAAAAGCAGTGAAATGGCTCTTATTACAAAAGCAATACCCTCTGAATAAAATGCTACTGAGGAATGAGGGTAAGGTGCTATTATTACATAAATAAATACATAGCTCTTTTAGTGATATGATAAATATTAAAACAGTGAGAGCAGTTTAGAGAGCAACATAAAGATAATCCTTTTTAAAAAATAGTCCATGCAGAAAAGAAAGAATAGACTAACTGGAGTGAACCACTGGATGTACAAACTAGGTGTTATCCAGCATTTTGTCACTTGACAAATACCTGAGATTAATAAGTTGTTCAGAGAAGCGTTTAGTTCTGGCTCGAGAGTTTCTTCCACATTCAGTGTCTCCATTGTTTTGCGGCCTGTGGTGAAGAAGAACCTCACGGTGGGAAGCTTGGAAGGGCATTAAGCTGCCCGTGGCAGCAAGGAACTGAGAGCAAGGACGAATCGGGTTCCAAATGTCTCCCTTAAGGACTTGCGTCAGTGACTTGCTGGACTCAGTCCCCAAAGGCTCCTCCACCTCCAGTAGTGTCACAGGCTGGCACGTGCATCCTTGTAAAGAAGGAGGAGCCAGACAGTGGCACACTCAGTTTCTCTAAATCTTCCCTCAACTTTAGGTTTGACTTTAGAATTCAATGAATAGTTTCTGTAACTGCAAAGCCAAATTTAAAATGTCTTTAAAATTAAAATACACAAGTGAGCCTAATTGTATATCTAGCTGCTATTGTAGCTGCTGTACATTGAATTTTAAATGTCTTCCAAGGCTTATGCATTGATTGCTTGGTGTACAGCCTCGTGGCATTGATAGGAGGTAGAAGAATCAAGCAGGTGTGACCTAGCAGAAGAAAGTTCAGCAGGAGAGATGAACTTAAGGGATGCTGTGCTTTTACTGTTCATTGCATGTTTCTCAGTCACGATGAGGTGAACAGGCTTCTTTGCCATATATTTCTATTCATGATGTGCTGTGTAGGCCAAAATCAGTGGGCACAACCAACTGAGTGCTCTAAAAACATGAGCCAACATAAACCTTTCTTCCTTTTAAGTTGACTATCTTAAGTATCATATTACAGTAAATGAAAGATAACTATCATGATAGCAAAAACAAAAAATTTCTGCTGAAATGACTCTAAGACACAGAAATGTATGTATGATTAAATATCCCTATATTAGAAGGATAAAAGGTTTGCAAAATATTTTAAACTATTTTCAATAAAAATATACCTGATGATAGTATTGATACTTTTATTTTCAGCCTGTGTTTTCAATAAATTTGAGTTGTTACGTTGGTGTTTGTGAACATCAAGATTTTTGATACAGGTGAAGGTATTGCAACTATCATGAGAATACATCTCAAGAGGGAGTGTGATTGACTCAGGGTCCTTTCAGATTGCTTGGAAACCCATGAGGTGTTTGCGTGAGGCAACCCTTCCCAGGAGTGGCTTTTCCCCAGGGCTCAGCTGGAGGGGGTAACTCTGCTCTTCATTGGCAGTCTTTGGCTCCCAGGACTTCCATATGACTTTGCTGAATCTTCCACGGCAGATTAGGATGCTCTGTCTCTCTCCACTTTCTCCCTCCTCCTTTTCATTCCACCTCCCTTCATTCTCCTCTCTTCCCTCTTTTCATTCCTCCTTCCTCTGCCTGTATTCTCTCTTTTTCCTAATGTCTCTCCACCCTTTCTCTTTGCTCTTGTGGTCAGAAGTGCATCTCAGGGCTATAATTGTTATTAAACAAATAACACAGATGTGTATACTGGGGCCATGCAGCAAGCCTTGCTGAAAATCTTCTTCAGGTATCTTTCTCGCCAGAGTCTCACAGTGAAACTCGTCCTTTGCATACATTCCTGCTGCAACCCACATTCTCTTCCACTCTATATGTCCTAGTGCCCACTTGTCCTGATACATTGTAGTTCCTGCCATCGGATGCAGTTGTTGAGAAATGCTCCCACTTGGCTTGCTTTTCTCTGGTGACTTCTGGACCTTTGTAATTCCATTGTATAAATATTCACCTACTTATATAGCCTCTTTCAAGTATGAGAGAAATACCCTACACTTGAAACATGAGGTTATTGAGCTTCATGATTTTCACAGTTTCTAATGCCTCATTTGCTTGAAAGGCTACATGTGACTTATCTCAGTTTTCTTTGAAGGATGGATTTCTACATACAGACACAGAGTGAAGTTGGACATAGCAAGCAAGAGGTTAATTTTCCTGAATTTCTGTGTATTTATTATTTAAATAAAACAAGAAGGTCAAAAACGTATTCTCAATCAGAATAAAAGATATGATTCATTTTCATAACAAAGAAAATAAAGTTACATTTTTATATAGTTACTGGAATAAAATAAAAAAACATTGAGATACCAAGACCATTTATTTCTTTTTGAAGCACCTTTTCCTACTCCAAAGTATGACGGCGTCATAACATACCATGCTTATGAATTACCTAGAGAAACTTGGTTTTCATGTAAAAAGGAAACCTTCAAAGAGAGTTTCTCACACAGAAACCAATCCATTTTGTCCCCTCAAAGGAAAGCACAGTTGTTCTCCAAAGGTTGTTGACGTTGACTGATTTAAGACACCACAGATCGCAGGGCTCCTACTCGACTTTTTCTCCATATAGAAAATAAAAAGTAACTGTGGTCTACTGTAAGGTTTAACATTTCTCCTCTACTTTTGTGTGATTCTGAAAGTGAAGTTTTTCCCAGGGATGTTGTTAGCTTTATTGTACGTTTGATTATTTAAAAAACAGAAAAAGATGGGGAAAGTAGTACCATTTTTCTTCTCAGAAGAAATTTGATATTTTCTCATTCTTACCAATAAATGAATAAAATAATTTCTCAAATAATTTTTTCTGAAATATTAGAGTAGAAATTGATGGCCTCCTGGAAACTCCATGAAAATCACAGTGAAAAGGTTCCTAAATTAATATAAGTGTAATCTTGGCTCACCTGACTCATAAGGAGTATTGTTTCAATTAAATTATGATAAACTGTAAAGTCACTAAAAACAGCTTACAAGAAAAGATGGGAGACTAAAAAACATATATAGGATTTATTTCCACTATCTCTAAATGTGGGTTGTCCTGTTGAATTAAGGTTCAGAAGAGGATTTTAATTTGTTCAGTAATCAGTTTTATTCTTTGTATAGAATATTGGCTTAAAAATATTATTTTGGTATACTCGTGTATATTAGCATATATATTTTTCATATAATAGGCAAAGTGTTAAATTCTAGGAAATAAATAATTATATTTATTTTTTAAATTATGAAACATCAATTGTATGTTACAGTATTTTTAAAGTTTACTGCATTTTAGTAAGTCTGTTGAAATGTAATATGTATTATTAATCAATGAAAGTCAATTTTAAGATGTAACATGTTCGTTTTAAATATAGATTCATTGTAAACTACTTCAGAAGCAACTTGAAAACATTGGGGGAAAGATGTTCATGTGAAGTTTTAAAATTCTAATACAAGATTGTTTCTAAAATATAAAACATGCATCTGTATTATTTTGATCAATGATTAGTATATAAACTCACCAAACTCTAGGGAGGTATTTGCATAGATTAGTCTGGAGATACAGTTTGGTGCTCATGTTCTGAGATGCTGTATGGATGTTACTCTGTTGCACAGACACAGGTAGAAAATAGAAGAAGAAATTTTCCATATTAACATTATCATATTTCTAGATGTAAATCTAATAAAGATGTTCAAGACTTAAAAATGAGCCCTGTAGGGCCAGAAGGTTGGCTCAGTGGTTCCGGCGCCTGCTTCGCAAGCGCAAGGACCTGAGTTTGATCCCCGGTAACCACATATAATGCTGGGCATAGAGACACGCCCACAAGCAATCAACACTGCATACCACAATGCCGGACATGGTGGCTCACGCCTGTAATCCCAGCACTCGGGAGGCAGAGACAGGAGGATTGCTGAGTTCACGGCGGCTTGCCTGGGCACCATAGTGAGCTCAAGGCCAGCCTGAACTACAAGGCGAGACCATGTCTCCAAAAAGCAAAAAAAAAAAAAAAAAAAAAAAAAAAAAAAAAAAAGAGCCCTGTAAAATCTTATTGACAGAATTTATTTGTTTGTTAGTTTATTTATTTTGAGACAGGGTCTTGCTTTGTAGTTCAAGCTGGCCCTGAGCTCACTATGTAGCTCAGGCAAGCCTTGAACTCAGCAATTCTCTTACGTCTGCCTCCAAGTGTTGGGATTACAGGCATGAGCCACCACACCAGGCACTGTGTTAATGTGGTACTGATTGGTGGTGAGTGTGAGTCACCGTGTGCAGTACTGTGGAATGTGGTTACTGGGGTTCTAACCAGGGACCTTACATTTGTTAGGCAGGTGCCGGAACCACTGAGCTAAATCTCCAGCCCTGACAGATCTTTTAAAAAGCATCTGAAAATGGTGAGATCTTTGTTGTCATTTAAAAGCTACATTATTATAAAGATGCTTATCCTTTACAAACTGGAAATTTGAATAAAAAGTATAACAAAATTTTAAAAATGGAAACTGGCAAATGAATTCAGAAAAACTTAAGAACGAGTTACTTATGGAGCTTATGGAATTCTTAAAAATGTTTTGAAAAAGAAAGGGTATGATTTCTCTTTGGGACATCAAAATTATATAATTTAGCTTCCATCACTGTAATGAGATACTTGAGGAAGGGTAACTTCATAGAGAAAAAGAGGTTTTTTTTTTTAAAGTCACTGTATTAGGATATAATATGCAGGATACATCATGTTCTGGCAAGAGCTCTATGGTGAATGGCAGAGTATGCTAGAAAGAAGGGTATCACATTTTCAGAAAAGCCAGAGAGAGTTCAGGGATCAGGTTCAGGGCTTTCAAACAACTAGCAAGACTCACTCTAGGCATTTAGTGCAATGTTTCTTTCTGAGGTTGTCTCCCTGTGATGAGGCTTTCCTATTAAGCTCCACCTCTTCAAGGCACCACCACCTCTAAATACTGTTAACCTGGGGACAAGACCTCTTATCAATGAACCTTTGTGATAATAAATAATAATCAAACCACACCAAAAATGCTTTTACAAATTACAAATGGTCATCTATTGAGAATGTGGTATTAACATGGAGAAATATCCTGAAATAAAATGGAGACACCAGAAACAGACCTATGTGGGTGTCAATATTTGATTTATGACAAAAGTGACAGTTCAGTTTTGTTTTAGTTATAGTTTAAAACACAATATAAGGTAACATATTGATGACATTGGAGTGAAGAAAGATTTTTTAAAATTAACAAGTAATACAAGAAATATTTGATATATTTGTATACTCAAATTAAGATCTACGTGGGATAATGTATTTTCAGTGCATATAATAACAAAAATACAGTACTCGGAATGCATGAATAACTCCTCAAAATCAATCAGATTATCCGTAGTTCAACAGAAGGTGATGAACAGCTAGAATAGACATTTACATGAGAGCAAATTTAGATGACCAAATATGTAAAAAGAACCAAGGAAATGAAAAATTAAAAGGACTTTGAGATAATAGCACACATATACTTGCTTAATGTTTAAAAAAAATCTGAAGTTCATATATCAGTGCAAATTCCCCAATGTTATGTGTGATTGTGAGATGTTTATAAATTGTACCAATAAGGAATTCAATTAAAAAAATTCTGAAGTAACATATATTAGCGATGAAGTGGAGCAATGATGGGTGTACTTGGGAGTGATGGTATAAATGGATCCTAAGAATTTAGAAACAGCTGCCATTATTTTGTTAGTTTGAAGTTACAAATAATCCTATAGCATAGTTATTCCATTGCTACCAACAGATCTTAGAGAAATCTATACTCAGGACAATGTACAAGAAGTTCTAGTAACATTCTTTTATAGATTCAATGGGAAAAAGACTCTGAGATCGTAAGAGTAAAATGGATGAATAAATATATATTCATACAAAAATTCAATAAAATGAGGTAAAGATACATGCACCAGCATGTATAGAGGACAGAAAGAAATAACATTACAAATATACCCTTTGTGCTTCCATTCATAGATCAAAATTGGGCAAGTACAACTATGCTGCAGAGGTACATATTTATATGACAGAAGAGAGTGATCACTGTGAGAGTAAAAGACTGAAAGGATGAATGAAAATCACATATTCTTTAATAATTTTTGTTATGAAAATTTTTCATAGAAGAGCTACTGCATTTTTATTAATATCCACTTGCATTACAATTTTTTTTCTTCTTTTTGAGACAGGGTCTTGCTTTGTAGTTCATGCTGGCCCTGAGCTCACTATGTAGCCCAGGCAAGCCTTGAACTCAGCAATCCTCCTGTCTCTGCCTCCCAAGTGCTGGGATTACAGGTGTGAGCCACTACACCCGACCCATTTGCATTACATTAAAATTTTAAAAAATTAAAAAGAAAATCACGGAAGTGAGAAAGTAGTTGTGCTGGTGGTGAAAGTGAGAGGGAGCTATGAGTAGGGAGGGATGAATATAAACTACCTAGTCACGGTTTTATTTCTGAACCTAAGTGATAACTTATAAAAATTGCATGTGTAATAATCCACTGGATTCTATAGTTAATACATTAATTTACTAGGCTCTATGCTTTTCTGTGTTCTTTCTATGTTTCATACTTACAGTGGTTAAATACCCCCATCATTTGTATACTATTTTCATATAAATTCACATGCAAGATAGGAACAGGAAGTTTATCTGCATTCCACTTGAGGCAAATCCTTATGATCTGTTTTATTTGGTTCAGTGTTTTCATGTTTTCCCGAAGAGAATATATTTAAAGATAATCATTTTGTAATAGAGTAACAGGTTTCCTACTGCAAAATACAGTAAAACTCCCATATTTAATTCTACACATTAGGGTAAACCAAGTTGTGGCCACACCCTTCTCCCAGTATTTCTACTTTCTCTCTCTCCTGGCAGAAGAAGAGGCCATGCCCCTTTAAGAAACCATAGCAACGCACAGAGGCAGGTAACTCAGGTTACGCAGATGATGCCGACCAATCATATATTGCTAAATGCTGCTTCTGCCTTTGTGCCTAATCACATCCTGCAGTGCACACTGCACCCGCCCTCTCATCCTATCACATCCAAAGGTGCTTTATGTGAATGCCGGTAAACTCTGTGATAATAAAGAAGAAGGTTCCCATCCATGCGGAGGCTGGGTGTTGTAATTCCGCATCCCTGCTCACCCTCCTGAGACCACTGGATTATGGAGACTGCACCGTAACCGGACAAGGCTAGATTACACCGTCATTTTTTAATCAAATTTCTGAATAGAAATAGGTACCATAGTCTATAAATAAACTTCTCCCAGGGATATAAAACTGTTTCTCAAAACTGCTTTTTCATAATTGTTTGCTGTTTTAAAGAAGATAATACTATGCATTTTCTATAGAACATTTTTAGTCAGGTACTATTCTTTCATTAAATTTTTCCAAACTGAATGGGCAAATCATTTTAAGGAACTGAAGCACAGATTGAAGACGTATTTAAACAAGTGCTCAGAATTGAATGTGAATTCCACAAATATGAAATGCAGTTTGTCTCAGAGATCACCAGCCTTTAAAAATATTCATAATTACAAATGAGATCTTTTCCTACTGAAAAGCTTTTGCACAGCAAAGGACACCACTGGCACAGCTGAAACACAACTAACAACATGGGAAAAAATCTTGATTAGCTGTTTGTCAGACAAAGGGCTACTATCTAGAATATATAAAGAACATAACAAATCAGTCCCCCCAAATTTAAAGACCCAATTCAAAAATGGGCATCTGAAATGAACAGACACTTCTCAGAGGCAAAAGTCAAAGCAGCCAGGAAGCATATGAAGAAATGTTCAACATCACTGATCATTCGAGAGATGCAGATGAAAACAACACTGAGATTTCATCTCACTCCACAAAAAATGGCTGCCATTGTGAAGTCAACCATCAATAAATGCTGGCGAGGCTGTGGGGAGAAAGGAATCCTTCTCCAATGCTGGTGGGATTGTAAACTTGTACAACCATTGTGGAGATCAGTGTGGAGATTCCTCAGAAAACTAGGATTAGAGGTTGCCCCTGCAATTCTCCTGCTAGGAATATACTCAAAGGAATTAAAAGAATCATATTGTAAAGACGTATGTGTACCCATGTTCATAGCAGCTCAGTTTGTGATAGCCCAATCTTGGAAACAACCCAGATGCCCATCAACCGGAGACTGGATAAGGAAGATTTTTTTTTTTTTTTACAAAATGGAGTATTACTCTCCCTTAAAGAATGATTAGTTTCATTCATTTATGTGGAAATGGACACACCTTGAGGACACACTAATAAGTGAAATAGGTCACAGATATGTAAATACCATATCTTTTCTTTAGTATGAGAAGCTGTAGATGTAAATGAGTTCCAGAATGTATGATAGATTTTGTGAAATGGGAAAAAGTCAAAGGGAATGTGGTCAGAGAAAGTAATGAAGGGAAAGAATAAATATGATTTGGAAAGAAAAAGCAAATGTATATAGTGGGTGGGGGGTTGTGGGGTGAGTTGGGATATGGGTAATAATGAGAATTAACCCATGTCATATACTGGTATAAATTCCCCAATGTTAAGTGTGATTGTGAGCTGTATATAAAATGTACCAATAAAGACTTCAATTGAAAAAAAAATTATCCCTGATCAGAAATCTAGTCTAGAGTAGAATAATGAGTGTGGATATTAGCTTTCCATAGAGGTCTCAAGATCAACATTTCATGTTGCATTTACTTCACTCACATACACTCTCCTAATTTAAGTTTGTTCTACCCAATGAATTCTTAGTGTTTTTGTGGTGGAAGAATATTGTGCTAATGTGGCTTTCATATATTCTGAGACTTCAGTATATGATTTGAAATCAGCGAAATCTAAACTAAAAGCTGATTATCAACTTATAACCAAGTTATTTAACCTGCTCAAGTCCCACTTCATCTCTAAAATGGCAATTAAAGCAGCCCTCTTTAGGACTTGGTTTGAGAATAATTGAAAGTGTTTACAAAAAGTCTAACATACAGAACAGTAAAAAGTACCCACAAATGTATCCTTATTAAAGTCAAATTTAACTCTTGATTTGTCATAGTGATTATCAGAAATTGCTTATTGGAACACATCTTAATAACTACCATTTCTCATTAAAACAATCCCAATTATACATTTAAAATTTTGAGAGAACTAAGAAGTCACAAATATTAGTGAAACAATTTATCATTAAGTAAACTCAAGCAAAAAAAATTGAAAATTAAATTCTAAGTTTATGAAATTTTCTTTTGTATTCTTTTGTATTCTTCCCTTTTATTAGTTAACCTATTATAAATATGTGATACAGTATATAAAACATGTTTAGAGTATAAAACCAGTAGTTTAGTTGTGGAGGATTAAGATTATGTTTAGCCATTCATGTAGGATTATATAAATACCTTCAGCTAATGATCACACAGATTTGGTAAAAATTAACTCATCCATGTAACCTTTACCTCATTTTGAACATGTAGTGGAGTGTAAACAAGAAAGATGAATATGTCCTCAAGGTAAAGGCGTGCAGAGGGAAAAGGGAAAGTGTGGGCAGGGGAAAGTAAAGAAGGGAAACAAAACATTTGACAGTTAAAAAAAAAGGAAACAAATTCTATGTATATAAGAGGCAGGGGGTTGTAGGGAGAGCAGGGGAAAGGGGAAAATGAGAGCCAAGATAGGTCATGTACAAACACAAATTCTTAGTGTTGAATGTGATCATAATGTATGCATAAAATGTACCAATAAAATCACTTTTAAAGATGAAATGTTAACCTTTATATAACTCATAACCCTAAGGTTTTTCAACAGACCTACTTCATTTCTTCAGGAAATAACCTCTTTTAAATATTTATTTAAGCAAGGTTTCTTAGGTCACTGACTATTAAATAAACCTTGTTAAATAACAGTAACGTATGTTAAAGATTTTAGAATTCCTTTCCACACATTCTTTATTAACTTTCCTTTCTAGTATTTCCTTTTGCTGGAAATTTCAAGTTCTCAGATGTAGCATGGTGTAAGATGATTATTTATGGTACCTTTTTCTCTGCTAAAAATAATTTTGGAGCCATAAAGGCTTATCCTCCCTGTTCCAATTTATGTAGCCAAAATTCTTCTATCTTTCTTATAGAGTTTATAGGAAATGATGTTCAGCTCTGCATGGAAGACTTTAATAATAGTACGAAAGCAACAATATAATCTTATGCATTATTTGTATAACACATTTATTAAACTGATGATATGTTCAGGACATTTGGTGATTATCAGTACCATATGGTCAGTCTAGATCACAAGATGTGGATCACCTGGGGGGCTTTAAGATAACTTAAATACCATGAAACCCATATTCAGAAAATACAACAATTCAAACTAATTAGTTGAGAGATGAGTAGGAATTAGAAACTAGTGCTTCATTTTATATTTCTATTTAGTTTCATTATTTCACACGTTTAAAAGGTTCCAGCTCTCTTTAAAATAATCTTTATGAAAAATAAACATTTCATAATCAGTAAAATAACAATAATTGATATTACACTGTGTATTGTTACATTCAAATTAATTATTCAGAGTATAAATGTAACCCAAAAGGTCATACCAAAAAGAGACATACTAACACAAATCTTTCTTTTTAATAGGAAATCCTTAGAATATTCCAGATAAGTTTAAAATTCAGTATGGTCTTCTCAAATATAACAGCAGCATCTTTTACCAAAAAATGTGCACGGTTACATGGTGAATTGTCTGTTTGGATTAGGTATGGCTAAACATAACAGAGAAACCCAAATCAGAGTGGCTGAAACAACATAATGTCTTTTCAGTCTCATGGAGAAGAAAACCAAGCAGTGTCAAGCCAGGCTATGCTGGTGCTCCAGAGTGTCAGGGAACATGATTTGATCTCTTGTCTTTCCATACTAATGGCCTTTAGTCTGAGTCCAAGATGACCACTGGAGCTGCAGTCACATTGCATTATAGCAATAGGAAGAAAGGTCTCTCTCTCGTCCCCCTTTAGGTATATTTTCTAGAACTTGCACATAATTTTGACTTGGATCCCATTACCCAAAAATTAGTCCCATGGACCTATCTAGCTTCAGAGAGATTGAGAAGAATGTGCTCTTCATTCCAGACAGCTATATGCCCGGGTGAAAATTGAGGTTTCCATTTTAGTGAATGCAGGGAAAAGAATAGCAAGGCACAACGAGCATTTGCTTCCTTCCCCTGCCTGGCCCATTGTCTGCTGAAAACTCTAGCTTTTAGTAAGGCAGCTAGGCCTGGGAGAATATTTGGAGTGTCTTGCCTTCCTTAGTAGTGGATGGATTTTCATTATATAAATTATTTTTCTAGCATTTTAGTTCAGACAGATCCAGAGATAATTTTGATTATTGTTTACATGCACATTCCAAGAAACAACAGCCACGATAACTACAAAGTAAGTTGTAAAACATGTCATAAAATAAACATGAGCAACTCACCAAAGTATGGTATATGTGAAATGTGAGAAAACATACTGTGAGTGTTTAAATTCTAAAAAAAAAAAAAAATTACAGTACAAGACACATTGTCATTTGTTTCCTTTAAAAGACCCCGCCCACCACTTTATTGTGAACACACTGTTCTGGCCACATTCTGAAACAGTTCTGGTAGTGATTTTTCATGAGTATCTTTAGTTGTGTTGTCCTGTCTCTCTCAGTGTCCTGAGTCAATTCAAAACGTTTGTCTTTTGTGGCTGACTTTGGAGGGATAGGCAGAACTCATCCAATACCAGATACATGGAATAACGTGGATGAAGGCACTTTGTAATATTTTAGGGAGCAGTCACTGTATTTTTGATCACACTTCAGAAAGACATTTTTGAAAAAGAACTTCCAGAACAGCTTTAGAAAGTGGCAAGAATCACAGGATAATTGTGTTTGAGCAAGAGTAAGTACTTTATAGGGACATCAAGAGCAATTTATCTTTCACTGAACAATTTTTAAAAAGAAATTCTAGGTGTGCTGTTAAATGCTTGTAATCTCGGCATTTGGGAGGCTGAGGCAGGCGGGTCACTGAGTTTGAGCAGCTTGGACTGTATATGAGTTCCATGCCAGCTTGATCTACAAAGTAAGACCTTGTTTCAACAATCCAAAATAAATAAATAAACAAAATCTCACTGTGTAGCCAGGTGTGGTGGCTCACGCCTGTAATCCCAGCACTCGGGAGGCAGAGACAGGAGGATTGCTGAGTTCGAAGCTTGCCTAGGCTACATAGTGAGCTCAGAGCCAGTCCAAACTACAAAGCGAGACCCTGTCTCAAAAAAAAAAAAAAAATCTCACTGTGTAGTTCCATCAGTCCTTGTAACTTTTATGAGTACACAAATCTATACATGTAACCTATAGAAATTAACCTTGAAGAAAGGAGAACTGGCATTGATTTGATGCCTTTTTGTTGTGGAATGGAATTGGTGATCAAATTGCACTTGAATATACTTTTTGACTAGTCAGCTGACAAGATGAATGTCATAGTTTGGAAATTTGTTGTTAGAGCTTTATTTAGTATGCATTATAAATATGGAGGACGTATGTTTTGACAAAAATAAAATTGCAAATATCTTGCTTTCTTCATGGTTATTTTTCATGTGTATTTGAGTGTTTGGACCTTTAGTTGGTATTGGTACTACAAGCCAAGCACAGAAAAGCTAGAGAAACAAATGCAGATAAGCACAATCGATTTAGAGTGTGTTTTTCTAGGTGAAGAAAATAATCAGTTGTTTACCTGTCATACTTACCTATACTGATTTAATGAAACCTGTCGTAATTGAACACAAATGTTTTACCAAAAACAATCACCAGTTTGACTCTACCTCCCACACATTTCCTAATCTAGTCCTCCCTTCCTGTCCTTTACACAGTGATGCTAAGTCAGGTCAGAGAAGATTTTCCCTTCACAAACTACTCTTAACCTCTTCATTGGGTGGCTATATTTTCTTGAACTCTGATGTTTCCTTGAAAATTTCATATCTGCCTTGAATTCTTAATGCTTCCTGTTGTCTGACAAAGATATCTCAACTTTCTTATCTTCATTACCTTTTCTCATAGAGCTAAAATCAGTGCTGTGTTCCACTAATTGTATTGGCTTAGGCATATTTTATTTTCATTTCTTTAAATTAATAATTAATACTTAAATTAATAAAATAACACTTGAGCTCTAGACAATTTTTTTTTTTTTTTTTTTTTTTTTTAGCACGGTACTGGGGTTTGAGGCCAGAACTTGGCTGAACTTTATCCCAATTCTTTGTTTTCTGAGGCAGGGTTTTGCTAAGTTGACAAATTCGCCTGGAACTTGTGATCCTCCTGCCTCAGTTTCCTGAGGAGCTGGGATTATAGGCACACATGACCACCGTATTTGAAAATTTAATGTTTTTGTGCCAAGTAAGGGATAAAAATGTGTTGCTTTTTCTTGATATAAAAACAATAAAAGAGGCATATAAATGAAATTAATTGTATCTGACACGAGTATTGATATGCATATATATAGATCTTATAGAAAACTTCTGTTATTTTCAAATAAAAATCATATAACTGTAAGAAATCAAATCAAAGCATTTAGCAGATCATGATGATTGCACATTATTTCCATGTTGCAAGGAATATGGCACCTGGCATAAAGAAGCATGACTTTTGGCCCCAGTGTTTTAAGTCTATCTATTATGTGATATAACTGAAGATCTTCTTGTTACAGGACACTAACAAGTGCTGGGAAAGACCTGCAGGATGATTTTCTGAAAGCCCTGGCTGAGAGAGAAGAAGACAATCGCAACGGGAAAGTGAGCGTGAGTACACTTCACCCCAAATCTTAAAGTTTATGCGCTAAAGGCACAGTTAATATTGATAAAAATAACCTTTAATACTTTCCCTAAAAAGTGATTCATGGAGCATAAAATATGACCCTATTGTTTAAGAATTATAGAAATGTGTTTTGTTTCTTTTTATCCCCATTTGTGTCCAAAGAAATTTTTAAGTGGTGAAAAAATTAGGATTCTGAACATCTGTCGACAAGAAAATGGTATACTAGGTTGTCATCTTCAACTGTGGACCAGGCCAAGTGAAAAGACCTATTTCCTTTCAGTCCTTCCTCCTGTTACAGTGCCCTGCACACAGCATTAATTACTGACCTCCAAGTTTTGCCTCGTCCCCAGCTGATACAATGGGCTTCCTTCCTGATAGTTCTGTAGTCTGCCTTACAGGCCTACATTGCAACTTGTGGTAGAAACCACATTCTAGAAAGATATAATTTTGAACTGCACAGAAGAACGCACTTTTGTTCTTTATAAACATAGGCCAAATCAAATATGTAAAGATTGCCAAAATATTTGGAATAAATATTTACTTTCACACTTTATTATAATATTAGTGATAATAGACTTCATATGTCTTAAATGTTCCAAATAAAATTTAATAAAGTGCCACATACTCATTCTGAAATGGTAGTGACTGATTTACAGTAAGGTAATCAGAATTAAATTAATGAAAAATTTGGAGCTATAGAAAAATATATGAACAAGGAGGTCTGTTTTAGTAATGTTTTCTCAAAAAGGAAGAATATTATTCACTACTCAGTCCACTGAAAATTTCACATGCATCAAAATGTTAATCTGCTAGATTTAAAAGTAGGTAAACTGAAGATATTTGTGTAGGAAAACACTTTCTGAGCAAAACCCTGGGTGCACAAGAAATAATATCAAGAATCAAGCATTGAGATGATATCAAATTAAGAGCCTTCTGCACAGCAAAGGAAACCCCTCACAGAATGAGAAAAACCTGTAAAATGGGGGAAATGTTTTTCTAGCTACTCTTCAGACAAAAGACTAATATCTAGAATAACGAACTAAAAGTAATTAGGCTCCCACAAATTCAATGACCCAATTTAAAAATGATCATTTGAAATGAGTAAACAAAATGTACTTCAAGGGAAAGATAGAGAAAGTAATATTACGGTTAGATAATTAAATAGAATTAACTCAGGTATGGAAGGGGGGAAACTCTTAGAGGAAGTAGAGAGAAAGATCTCTAAATGAAAAGGATTGAAATAGGAGAGAATAGACATTGGAGGGCCTTGTAAATCACAACAGGAAAGTTAGGAGTTTATCTGTTGTTACTGGAAAGAGAAGCTGAAAAAGTGAAAAGAAGGCAGGATGTGGTATTACAGCAGACCATGATAAAGACAGTGGCAGGAGATGTCAGCTTGCTTGGCTTGGGAGCTGATTGGGGATTACTACAGCACACTTCTGAGACTGTCCCTACAGGCCGTGGAGGTGTGTCTGTATTTGATCCTTGGGCCCTTGATCTTCAGTGTTCTTCCCCTGTTTTGGTCCTCACTCGCTCTGAACTAAGCAGCTTTGCTATAACTTGCCTTTTTCCTTGATCATCACACCATGATGTTCCTACCTTGGGACCAGCTGAATCTTCAAAACTACGAGCCAAATTAAACTTTTCAGTTGTCAGTGTGGAATATTGCCCTCAGTAAGCAGTGAGTTGATTAATATGAGAACTTTCTAGAAGGGCGAAAGATCCTTTCCTAGGAGGGCTGAACGTGAATGATCAGGACTAAAAAAGTAACCGTTGTGTCTGGCTCCATGTCCATTGGGTTGAAAAATGTTGACAGGACTAAATTATATCCATAGTAAAAGTGGAATCAGATTCTTTAGGGTTGAGAAAAATGGTCTATTTTTAAATGGAACAACCAGCTCTAGAGAACCAAAGTCTCATTTTTAATCACGTTCTCTTACCAATATGTTCTTCAACATTGTTTTCTCATTGATACCTTCTCTGACAATGAACCATTCACCTATTTACTCAGATTAGAAGTATGTCAGTTATTATAGGTTCTTTTTTTTAACTCTCATTCCTGTTGAATGAAGTACTAAGTTCTCTTAAATATGTAGTTCATTTAATTTATCACCATTTCACCCCTTATTTGCTTTGATTCAAATTCCCATTATATTGTAAATGAATTGCAACACTCTCCTAAATTCTAAGTCCATGTTTTCACTTGTTTGATTTTCATTCCTTTTCTAAATAGTCAATACATATTTCTTGTGCATCTGCTTGGCCCTAAAATAATTCTGGTTACTGAGTTACTGGAGTGCTACAGAGTTCATGAATATAAAAAGCTGCTATTTTAGATATTTAGATATTTTATAAGTCTGACAAAATAAAAGTGTAGTAACCAACTTTGGATAGATTGTATGAAGAATGTAACAAAAATTGAACAGAGAGGGGTTGACTACACTAGTGGGTTGCTTTAGCTACTGTGTAAAGGAAAATGACTGAGAAGGTGGTGTCTGTTGGAATTTGAATGAAATGAAGAATTTAGGCGCAGAGTTCAGAAAGTGAAACCCCTGCACTGATAAGCATTTGGAAGGGAGACAAGTTCCTAGGGAATGCAAAAACAAATGAACAGCAGTGATGGTACATTCAGACAAGATTGGGCTCATTCAGGATGGTATGGCCGTAGTCTCAGGGCATATTCAGAAGATGGTAAGAAAATCAGGATGCCTGAAACATTGTTAATACAGAGACAGATGAACTGAAAAAGGAATTCAGCAGCAAGTTCATATAGATTTGCAGAATTTTGTCTTTTATTTTTATATTTATTCTGCTATCATAGTAGAAGGTACTGGATAATCTAAAGGAGTGAAGCAGCCCAGTGTGGTTGGTAGTCTAGAAAGACTTGTCTTACTGCTGACTTTAGGTTGATGATATGGGCAGCAGGGCCAGAGCAGAGGGCAGGAGTAAGTTAGAGTGGTCCTTTACTAAACCAACCAGAAAAGCAGCTCTCACAACAGAGTAGTACCAGCTGAAGGTGAAGTGAAGTTCCTTGGGTCATCTCTGTGTTTTCAGGACAGATCAGACAGGAATCACTAATGGCTGGGCTGTGAAATATTAAAGAGAATTGAAATTAACATGACTTTTAGGTTCTTGGTTTGAGAAACTGCGTGGATGTTGGTGCCATTTACTGTGACAGGAGAACTCAACAAATGTGTTATTTCCACAATCAGTGATAAGATGGTTCACTTTCAGCTGTATTAACTTTGTAATGTTTATTGCGTATCTAAATAGAGAAGTTGATTGTTATTTAGATTTGTTGGTTTGGAATTTAAGATGAGCTCTCATGGCTACAATTATAAATCTGCAAGTTATTAACATCTAAATCATGGGCGTCTATAACCTGTTGATCATATAAATTTGCAGAATTTTGTCTTTTATTTTTATATTTATTCCATTATCATAGTAGAAGGTACTGGATAATCTTTGGGACACATGAGGAGTGTCTTGGGCCTCCTATGAAATACAGAGTCAGTGCGTATAAATAACACAACTTCCTTTATTTTTTGTATTTGAACTTGTAAAATTATTTTAGAAAAATAAAAGCTCAAGTTTAACAATTAAGATAATTTATATCTCTGCTTACTAGCAATAAGCTCATGTCTACACAGGCACCCAAGTGAGCTGGTGAAATGCTAAGTCGCTAACTGCATTTTACTCACCAAGTCGTTCAAGTGCCTCACAATTCCAGCAGCTGTGTGAGGGGTGCAGGAATGAGAGCAAGTGTCCCCTCCACAGTGCTCATTGTCACCTGACAGTCCATGGTGGAGGGCTGTGCAACTGGGTTGTGAAAAATCACACAGGGATGGTCAAAGTTTCTCATCTTGGAGGATCATGTTATGAGTTGTCCAGGACCAGAGGCAGCCTGTGGCTGTGAGTTGAAGATCCTTGAGTTCTAAATGGTACATAAAGTTGTGCACTTACAAGAGCTTACTAGGCAGAAAACAGGTCTTTAGGTCATTCAGACCTTTAGAGATCTGGAATATGTGGAAAAGCAGCAAAAGATTCTAACTACAACTAGCAGGTTAGAGTAAGATCAGATGAGAATGATTCTATAAGCACAAGGAAAAGAAAAAAAAATCCAAGAAAAGAGTGTTCATCCTTTTAAATACCAGTGATAGGTAGGTCAAATAAGATGATACATGCATTAATCTTCCATGGCTGCCATGAAAATTTGCTATAAATTAGGTGTCATGTAGCAGGATAATTTATTCCCTCACACTTCTGGAGATAAGAAGTCCAAAATTGAAGGCATTAACAAAAGCATACACTGTGTAGGATCTAATGGAGGCTGTGTCGTATCATTTCTTCAGCTTCCAGAGTTGCTAACAATTCTTAGCTTTCTTTAATTCAAAGATACATTGCATTGATCTGCCTCTGTCAACATGTAATTCTCCCTGTGTGTTTTGCTGCGTCTGTTTACTCTTTATTTTTATTGTTAATATAATCACACCAGTCACACTGGATTTGGGCTCACCCTAAATGCATGTAACTCAGCCTTTATACATCTGAAGACTTTATTTCCAAATAAGGTTATATTCACAAGTACCAGGATTTAAGACTTAAATACATCTTCTTGAGGGGCATAATTCAACTCACAACAGATGTTGAATTTGTTTCACTATTGTTTTTGATTTGATAAATGTTATTGGTTACTTGTTTAAGGGTGCATTTAATAGAAGGATGTGGGCATATATCTTATAGCAGTCGACTGAAAAGAAAAAGGTAAATAAATAATGATTAAGATTAAATATTGGTGAGAATTTTTTCACTGAACTGCATGTTAGACACGGAGTGTTAGCTGGTGTTAGGCCTGGAATCAAGGGAGTTTTGTCTTGTTTTAAGATGGGTAATAACTAGATGTGCTTTATGCTAAGGGAATGATACTGTGGAAAGAGAGGAGTATTGATGCTGTAGTCAAGGGAGTTTTGAGATGAGTAATATGTTATATTTTATGTTAATAAGAATGATACAATAGAGCTGCATATAAATAGTGTAGGGAACACAGCATGTAATGGCTCTGAAGAAATTCTAAAAATACAATGTTGGTTGGGTATTTACTGTTTGAAAGTTAGAATCTTGGCCTGGGAACTAGTTTAGTGGTTCTGGTGCCTGCCTTCCAAGTGCAAGGTTGTAAGTTCAACCCACAGTACCAAAAAACAAAACAAAACAAAAAGAAGTTAGTGTGTTGTCAGGCTTATAGGTAAGTGACTATGGAAAAACAAACCCTAGTCTCTTATTCAGGCCTTTGAATTTGTAATATTATTATAATTGGTAAAGTACCTACCATTTTATCAAAGGTAGCATTGAAAGCTTATTTTCTAAGTTCCTTATCTTGTCTTATAGAGATCCCAAATGGTGTTAGAACAAACAATAAATCATAGAATGTTTTTGAGAGATTTAATTATTATGATCATAAGTTTACTTAAAAGCCACTTAATAAGTGAACAGGATTTTTAAGGTAACTGAAAAATATATAATATTCATGAAATTTCATATAGCATATTTTGCGTGCCTCATGTTATGAAAAGCACACACTAGACAGTTAATGAATTGACGTAGTTAACTTGTATGGCCCAATGAGGATTGAAATACTAATTCCATAGCAGTCTTCTAGAGGTAACTTTTTAAAATGTAGCTAAAATATTAGAGGAAGAGTGTTGCTCTACAACACTCACATTTCTTAGCTTTGGTTTTAACTTTGATGATCCCAGGGTTTGAAGGATATTTAGTGCAGTTGCTTCACGTTGTTGTGACCAGTCCTAGGAGGGAATAATGTTTAGGGAAGTTCACAGTTTGTAAAACTGTTGCTAAAGGAACAAAAGTCTTCAAAATTCTGCTTCCTTTAAACTTTTAATGGTTCAATAGTTCAGATGATAGTGACATAGTTACAATTTAGCTAAATCCTCTTTTAAAAAGCTGTTAAATTGGTTATTTGCTGTAACAATATCATGAATGCCTTCTAATTTCATATATATGTGTATGTGTGTCTACTATATGTATGTTGTGTTTACACATGCATACATACAAGCACATATATAAAAACACCTTTTCAAAATATACTTTAAAATTACTATCATGTTTTATGTATAGAGTTAAGATAAAACTTTAAACTCTAGATAATTCTTATTCTGCTATGTTTAAAAAAGGTTTTAATTAATTGTGTCATGCTTCACGTGTCAGGCTGGGTGAGATGAGAGGAGATGGTAGCTGGTGATCAGGAAAATGAGAGGGAACAGAGGTGATTTGAGAATTATTTAGGAGGTAAATTTGGCAAAATGTAATGACAGAATATGACTACAGAAGAATTTGTAGATGCTGCTGCTGCTCTTTGGGATCTGGTCCACTGAAGGACCAGGAATTGGGAACAGAGATCATGTCTTTGGTTGTGGACCTGTTGAATTTGATTTGTCTTTGTCACAAGCAGATAGATCTATTTGATGTGACAGATATGCTAATGAGCCTCTTAATTATTCTGTAATGCACACATGTATCAAAATAAAACATCACACAGATAAATATACAGAGAATTATTGTTGGTCAGTTAAAATAAAACCAGTTGTTTCAAAATAAAATGTTGACTCATGAGTAAGTAGCTAGTTAAAAGAGCTCCAGTCTCCTTAATGATTTGTCCATATCTGACAGTACATTGCATATTTACATTTAACCTCCAACTCAGCCAGTTCCCGTAGCCTCTTCCTCTCCTGAGATCTCCCATCCAGTTGGTTAGCAAGCCCAGTCACTTCTCTGCTGTGAATGTGACTGTAGTAAAGGTGAAGAAGGAGGCAAGGGAGCCAGAGAGGTGAGCAGCAGCCAGAGCCGACCAGTCTGTCACTGTGCTTCACAGCATGGACTGTGGCTGAGGGTGACGGACGCCCTGGAAAGGATTTCGATGCCTTTGATGGTCTCAGCTATTCGGTATGTGGAGATAGTGTCTGTGAGGGTGAAAGATGAGTTGTCACGAAGCAGGGAGGTCCATGAGATACGAGGCCCTGGCTGCCAGTATAAACCACGGAGAGTCAAAAGGTGCAATAAAGAAACAAAATCAGTGGTGGGAAAAGTTGAGTCTGAATAGTAACTAGGAAATGACGTCTGACATATACTGCATGTTTGTTTTGTGTTGGGACTCGCCGAGTGGAAGAGTAACTAGACTAAAATTCTATATGCACTGCTCACCCAGTACGACAGGTTCTAAATGTTTCCCTGGGTCAAGAAAATTGGCATATTAGGCAGCTCTTTGTAATTATCAAAGCCACTATAACCTGCACTGTACGGCAGAATACCTTAAAAGAATACCCTCATCTTAATATTGGTCGGATAATGAAAGGAAAATATATACATATTGCATGAAATATGACAAGTATTCAATACATATTATTTCTTAAATTTAAAACTTCCAAAGCTAGAATTGTGACTAACATACATAAGTGGAAATTATGCAAAACTTTTATTATTAATTTTTAAGGAAAGCATTAAATATATTTGAATTTCCTTTAGAAAAGATAAGGGTAGAAGTGTTCTCTTAGCCAATAATTTGTCTATCTACTTTATTTGGAATGTAAAGATTGTTCATCTTTAGCAAAATATAATTATGATTAGAATATTTTTCAAAAGATGACTTATTTAGTGTTTTTGCTGTTGTAGGAAAAAACACCCCCACACAACAACCACAACAAAAAATCCACTTTGCTATTTACCATAAACAAATGTAGGAGACACAGGGCTCTCCTATAATATGTCTAGAGTAATAGGAGTATGTAACTCTTTAAAATGGCTATTAAGTATGGGAGTGTTATTTTTCAGAGAGCATTAAGCTCGAAATGGAGAAAACAAAAATAAAATGTTTTGTACCTAATCAGAGATTGAAGAAGATAATAATGGAAGATCATGTGTCATTCTGGGTGGAATCTGTTGACACTTATTTTCCCACTGACCGTTGAGCATGCAAACAGTTACATGGGTGACTGACTAGTTTTGGTCTTGAAATACGCATCATCAAAGTTGATATAAAAGCAGTGCTTACAACTTTTCTTTTAGACTCATTGATAGAAACCACTGTACCCAAGTTAGAAAGCCTATGAATTTGGCATTTCCTAGTATGCACATTTCCTATGTTGAAACCTCCATGCAATGTAAGAATGTGTTGCATATGACCAATAATATTGTGCTGACATGGTCTTTTCCTTTCTTGCTATATTCCTACATCTATTAAATATTCCCTTTCAGGAAAATGAAGGTATCATATAGATGTTTATTTCCTTCTTAATGGAATCCAACCTTGTTCACTAGTAAGCACTTATGTATATTACATGACTCAAAAAATTGCCTTCATTTTAAACAAATTACATCAATGTTTGGAAAATAAAATGCATCTCAGTTTTCATTTTACTAGGAAAACTATAAATGTAAAAATATGAGAGGAGGACAGTGCCGCATAGAGGAAAGGCCAAGGATTTTGGAACTGTTTTATTGGAATTTGGTTCTAGAACGTTCCACTTACTATAAGCTGAAAATGCATTCTTCAGCTATACACAGTTTGAGTTTCCCTGCCCATAAGGTGAGGATAGTTTTCACACTGCTGGGACATTTGCAGAAGAAAATTCTGTCATGTACAAAGCATACATATGCCTAATATCTAACTGGTGTGTACTAAATGACATTAATGTTAGGTTAGGCTCCCTAGAAGCAGAGTCTAGGATGTGGATTGTATGGAAGTGATTTACTGGGAATGTTCCTTTATGCAAAACTTGTAGAGGAATATAACATGCTACAGAGAAAGAAGCTAGGCAGAACAATGGTTTTCATGGAAATTTAGTCTCAGTCTGATCATACACACATATGAACTGTGACACACTTTGTTCTGCCTTAAGGCAAAGGGGACACAGTTGTACACATTTTCAGTCCCCTTCCTCTCTCCGTCAGTGACTCACCAGCTGTCACAGACACTGGAGGTGGAGAGGGTACCACTGTCCTTTTGAAATCATGCAGCTGCATGATTAGCTGCAACATTTGTCTGATCTAAAGATGGGTGCACGTACCTGGGAGAGAGAATCCAGGACAGGGATGCCGAAGCTGTCAGAGTTGAGTGCCCCAGCTGCACCCCAAACCTAAAGTTTATTCCAGTGCCAACAGTGCAGTTAAATTTGAATACTAAGTTTTTAGTAGAAACAAAACAACTCATACATTAACACTTTTTTCTTAAAAGCAAAGCAAACAACACACATGCCATAGGTATATCTCCAACATCCACCACAGAATATTTTTCTACATGTATGTCCTTTCTGTGTCTGTGTCTCTTGTGAATGCCTGTGTAATGGAAAGGCACACATCCTGTGCAAACACACATAACTAATTTGCACACAGGACTATAGGTACGTACCTATTTATGTTTACTCCTTTAAACAATGCTGAAAAAAGAAACACTCAACAAGATAAATTAATACAAAGTACCATAAATGAATGTCATACAGCAATGTTAAAATGAAACAAAACTGAAGTTAAGGCAGAATATATTCATGGAGATAAAGATAAACACTACATGACTTTGAAACAAATGTTTCATCAGGAATATATAATAAAGATGCCACTGTATGCATCATCATACTTGCTGTAAAAGTGTACAATTGTTTTTACAGTCTTGAAGATGCTATTGAACAATTTCACAGTCATAGTAAAAGATTTTTTTTTTGCTTTTTGAGACAGGGTCTCACTTTGTAGTTCAGGCTGGCCCTGAGCTCACTATGGAGCCCAGGCAAGCCGCCGCGAACTCAGCAATCCTCCTGTCTCTGCCTCCCGAGTGCTGGGATGACAGGCGTGAGCCACCATGTCCGGCATTGTGGTATGCGGTGTTGATTGTTGGTGGGCGTGTCTCCACGCCCAGCATTCTATGTGGTTACCGGGGATCGAACTCAGGTCCTTGTGCTTGCGAGGCAGGCACCGGAACCACTGAGCTAACCCTCCAGCCCCATGGTAAAAGATTTTAAAATAACTTTCAGCAATGAGTAAACAATAAGAATATTGCATATATTATATATTTACTTTTTAATTAAATATACTCTGTACAAAATTGATGACATTTGGTAAGAAAGAAAATACATAGAATTGTTAAGGTAATTATATCCATGCACATTTTGGCTGGCACTAGTAAAATTAAATTATAAATTTAAAAAAATCAAAAGGAGAA
>PVIC010019438.1:0-21646 GCA_004025085.1 Thryonomys swinderianus
TTTTTTTTTTGAGACAGGGTCTGGCTTTATAGTTCAGGCTGGCACTGAGCTCACTGTGTAGTCTAGGCAAGCCTCGAACTCACAGCAATCCTCCTGCCTCTGCCTCCTGAATACTGGGATTATAGGCATGAGCCACCATGCCTGGCATTGTGGTGTGTGGTTACCGCGGATTGAATTTGTGACCTTGCATTTACACAGCAGGTGCTAGAGCCACTGAACTAAATCCCCAGACCTATCCAGTGATTCTTATACAGCTTGGTTATATACAGCTGTGATTCTTGGACTAAACTTTTGTTTTCTCTTCAGACTCTATAGCAAGTGTCTTGAATATCTTAATCTCTGTAAGATACATTTCTCAGCCTAGAGTTTGACTTAAAGAGTTCTAATTTCTCTGTTGGTGTTTATTTACATGAATTTATTATGTCTTAATACCCATGAAAAACAATACGAATACTTTAATAAAAGTTTAATAAATGAAAATATAGGGTAAGTTAGTATAAGAAGATCTGCATGTACTTTATTATACAGTATTCAGTTTTTTCTTTTCTCTTCCAGGGTGCTCTGGAACAGAGCTCCAGTTCCCAGCTGATGGCTGTTCAGTACACAGAAACCACTAGTATCAGGTAAGAAAGTAGAGAAGCTCTTGGCTGCACAATTTAAAATGGCATATATTTTAGTAAAGCTGAATTTCACACTTTGCTTTACTTTACCTATGACTTTTATGTTACTTCATATAACATAAATAATTTTGAGTACATAGAATGCTGTTTAGTCATAGTTTTGCTGAAAATGTTAAGTAAATGCAGTTATCTTCTCTGATTTGCATCAGTTTTCTAAGCATAAGACAGGGGAATGCTATTTTTTGACCATTGCTGAGTGCTTTGCATGCAGTTTATCTTTAAATCTATGTATAATTTGAATGTATTTTGTGTATTAAAAAATTGGACAAATCATTAATCAGATGTAATTTTCAGTCATAGGACCAAGTAGCAGCACCAGAATTCAGACCCTGTTTAACTTAAAATTTATTTTTTACTACAAAGTACTACTTAAGATTTTGAAAAATTCTAGAGTACTCAGAGATTTAAATGTCTTCACTAAGACATATCAAAGTAAAAGGAAAGATGGGGGTACTAATAGTGTCATGGTTAATAGGCTAACTCTAAAGTTTGTCAAAATTCAAATCATTACTCTGGGACTTAACTCCACTTACTTGCTCGGTGGTTCAAGCAGCATAATGTAATAGAAGTTTAGTTACTCACACAATTCAGGTGGCATAGTTGTACTCTAATGGCTAAGTGAGATAATATATTTCAGACACTTAGACTGGTACTTGACGTACACATTAAGTTCTCTCTCAAATGGTAATGATGATGTGGCAATTTTGACAACAGAATCTCAGAAGCAGAAGTGCTCTCAGTTTCTATCCTATAGCTCTGCCACAACTTAGCATTCACTATTTAATACTAACTTACTATTTACTGAGAGCCTACTTTGTGTTAGACAGTATTCTGGGTACTGAGTGAAATGTACATATGTGTAAAACTGTAATTTGAAAATTGTTTCATTCATTATCTTATTAATTGAAAATCCAATGGCAATGAGCAGCATATTGGAAATAATGAAAGTTTAAAATCCTGAGATTGTATTATCATTTGAAAAGGGGAGTTTAAATATAGTTATGTAGTAACTAACAATTCTCCCTCCATCTCCCTCTCCCTCTCCCACTAGTGAAAATTCAATTTTAAGAATATCTAATTTTGATGCGTGATATGATGCAATTGTATTTCTTCATTAGTTAAAATTATTCTTAGTGGCGGGGCGTGGTGGCTCACGCCTGTAATCCTAGCACTCGGGAGGCAGAGACAGGAGGATTGCTGAGTTTGAGGCTTGCCTGGACTACATAGTGAGCTCAGAGCCAGCCTGAACTACAGGCTCAAAAAAAAAAAAAAATTCTTAGTTCTAGTAGTTCTCATTCATGGACCCAGATCTTATTCATAGATTTCTGGATCTGCTAATCTGCCTGCTTGCTAAAATGTATCTGTAACCCTAAAATCAATGCTTTTAATATTTGCAGTCATTTGTAAGCATGCACAAATGTGTGTGGAACACAACTACCACAAATAATAACTGATTATATGTCCAAAATGTTATAATTAGAAATGGACTAGTGATCAAATTGGATTACTTCAAAGAAAGGTTTTATGATATATTTATCATTTCCTTTAGGCAGAACTTGTTTAAGTTAATACTTGATTGATACACAAATATTTTCTCTGAAGAAAAATGAAATATAATCTTTAATTCTTCTAGATGGTGGTTTGTTGTGCTTAACACTAACAGATTAAAATGTTAAGGAAAAATTGGTATCTTTTTAAGTATGATATAGTTTGAGGTATTATAATCTTAGTTTTAATTTATCAAGGCACCTACATGGCCTTTTTCTTTCTTTTTTTTAAAAAAATTGAATTTTTGGTTGGTATATTTTATATGCAGCTCACAATCACACTCAACATCGGGGAATTTGTAGCAGTATATGACATGAGTTAATTCTCATTTTTACCCATATCCCTACCCACCCTACAACGAACCCCCTACATGGCCTTTTTCATATCAGTTGCCATCAGTTGTGGAGAGATACTTTTCACCTATAGAATCTGACTCCAATAGCAATTTTTTAAGGGTTATATAATTATCTTACTTTAATGAGGAGGAAACTGAGTTTCCTCAGAGAGGTTGCTGTCCCCAAGAATACCTACTCAAGGGCTGGAGATTTAGCTCAGTGGTTCCAGCGCCTGCCTAGCAAGAGCAAGGTCCCTGGTTTGATCCCTGGTACAGATATACAACAATACCAGGTGTGGTGACTCATGCCCACCAGCAATCAATACTACATCCCACAATGCCGGGCGTGGTGGCTCACGTCTATAATCCTAGCACTTGGGAGGCAGAGGCAGGAGGATTGCTGAGTTCAAGGCTTGCCTGAGCTACCTAGTAAGCTCAGGGCTAGCCTGAACTACAAAGTGAGACCCTGTTTAAAAAAAAGAAAGAATACCTACTCAAGGAGCAGAACAGAAGTTCAAAGCCAGTTTGGAACCCTAAGCTTTTTCTACCTTTCACACATCCTCCAAGGTGACCTTGCCTTCACATATCTGAGACAGTGATGACAAACAAATTTTCCTCAGAATTAGTTGTTGTTATGAACACTTTAAGCATCATGTGAGGGCCAGAGATTTAGCTCAGTGGTTCTGGCGCCTGCCTGGCAAGTGCAAGGGCCCTGGTTTGATCCCTGCTAACCATGTACAACAATACTGGGCGTGGTGACTCATACCCACCAGCAATCAGTACCACACCCCACAGTGTCGGGCATGGTGGCTTATGCCTGTCATCCCAGCACTTGGGAGGCAGAGACATGAGGATTGCTGAGTTTGAGGCTTGCCTGGGCTACATAGTGAGACCCTGTCTCAAAAAAAAAAAAAGTCCTGTGAATATATGCAGAAATTTTTGTTTGCTAATTATTTTTATTTTATGACTTTTACAATGTTTTGCAGTATTCTTGACCACTTATTACATTTTATAACCTTGATTCAGAAATGGTTTAGCAAACTGGATCTTATAAATCTCTTTGATCTTGAGCTAAAATACTTTTTAAAAAAATTGCTGCCAGGGCCAGAGGGTTAGCTCAGTGGTTCCGGCGCCTGCCTTGCAAGCGCAAGGTCCTGAGTTCGATCCCCGGTAACCACATATAATGCTGGGCGTGGAGACTCACGCCCACCAACAATCAACACAGCATACCACAATGCCGGGCGTGGTGGCTCACGCCTGTAATCCCAGCACTCGGGAGGCAGAGACAAGAGGATTGCTGAGTTCGCAGCGGCTTGCCTGGGCTCCATAGTGAGCTCAGGGCCAGCCTGAACTACAAAGTGAAAAGAAAAAAAAAAAATTACTGCCAGACAGTTGCACTTGCATGTTTATTGAATCCGTATTTACAGTGGCCAAGAAATGGAAACAATTTAAATGTCCATCAACCTGATAAATGGATGAAGACAGAGAGAGAGAGAGAGAGTGTGTGTGTGTGTGTGTGTGTGTGTGTGTGTGTGTATCACACACAATGGAATGTTATTTAGCCTTAAGAAAAGTGAAATCCTATCCATTATGCCAGGACTGGACCTGGAGAATCTATACCAGGCACAAAAGGACAAATACCACATGATCTTTATATGTGGGATCTAAAAGGGTTGATCTCATAGAGCAGAAGAGTGGGCACCAGAGGCTGGGGACAGTAGTGGGGAGGGAACACTGGGGAAAGGTTGATCAAAGAATTCTCAGTTACAAGTTGGTCTTTTTTTTTTCTGGTACCAGGAATGGAACTCAGGACTTTGTACTTGACAGGCAGGCCTAATGCCAGTGATTAAATCCCCAACCCTTAAGTTACAGTTTGGTAGAAATAAGTTCTGAGGTTCCCTTGCACATTAGGGTCACTGTATATGATGATAAGGCTCTGCATATTTTGAATGTTTTTGCTATAAACAAGTGATGAATGTTTGAGTAGATAAGTATGCTTACTCTAAGTTAAGCGTTGCATACTATATACATATATTGAAATATCAATCACAAGGTATCCCATAAGTACATATAATTTTTATATCAATGAAAGAAATAAATGAATTTAAAAATAAAGAATATTGCCAACTTATTGGTTGAAAGAGATTTTTATGAATCAAACATAACCTTAGAATGGGAAGAATTTGGGGAGAATTGAAACTTTTTTAGTTATTAATGACACTTTTCTCTCTTCTTACCTTAATAGGAACTCGGGGAATGAGTTACAAGTATATTATGCTTCACCCAGAAGTTATCAAGACTTCTTTGAAGCTATTCGAAGAAGGGGAGACACATTTTATGTTGTATCATTTCGAAGGGTAAGTTTATTTTGAAAGAATACACATTTTTGAGTGGTTGGTAGATATAAGACATTGGGCTGAATGCTGTAGAAAACAGGAAACTTGAAATATACAAACAAGTGGAACAGTTGAAGTGCTATATTCTGTGCTTGACTTTGAGCTGCTCAGCATTGTGACTGTAAACATAGAGTTGATGTCAGGCTATGACTTTATATTTAGAAAATATAAAATATGTATTGATTTTTAGTCCTTGTCATTTCCATTGCCATATTCTTTCTTTCTCTCCTTTTTTTTTTTTTTTTTTTTGGATACCTCGGTTTTGAATTTGGGACCTCATGCTTGCCAGGCAGGTGCTGTGCCACTGAACTAAATTCCGGCCCTTCACCATACTCCTTTTTGTTCTTTTTTTGAGACAGGGTCTTGCTTTGAGTTCAGGCTGGCCCTGAGATCACTATGTAGCCCAAGCAAGCCTTGAACTCAGCAGTCCTCCTGCCTCTGCCTCCTGAGTGCTGGGATTACAGGCTTGAGCTACCATGCCTGGCACCGTGGTATGTGGTACTGATTGTTGGTGGGCGTGAGTCTCCATGCCTGGTATTGTTGTATGTGGTTACCAGGGATCGAATTCAGGACCTTGCGCTTGCTCAGCAGGCTCTGGAACCACTGAGCTAAATCTCTGTGTCCCTTGTCCCTCAATACACTGTAAATAAACAAAAGGTAAAAATATCAAAATTTCTGATTTAGGCTTTTTTTTTAAACAATTCTTATTTTGTTACTGAGAAAAAGACTTCTGAAATGTAAATCTAAGATGAATTGTGGGCTGATGAATATGTTAATGTGAAATGTTGACATCTATCTTGCTAAGATTCTTTATTCTTTCCTCTCTGTTTCATCTAACACTTACCTTTGTTGGTGAAGAATGCCAGTTAGGTAACCCAGATGTAAATATTATTAGCACTTTTGATCATGACACATGTTAGGCTAAGTGGAAAAATGAATAGCTATTTATATTCCAACATCTTTCCCTATAAAATGGCAGTGTATTCTTCAAGGAATTATCCCATGAATATCTATTACAGTTAATGTATGTTAAACCAGGAACACATAAATGAGTTAGAATTCCTCAGCAGCTTATATCCTAAGCCTTTGCTTAAATAAAACAAAACGAAACCAGAAAAAAAGAAGGGATATGTGAATAGTAATAAACACATACTGACAATAGAATAAGTAACTCGGGACTGGGGATTTACATCAAGGGGTACCATGCCTACCTTGAAGCACAAGGGCCTGAGTTTGATCCCTGGTGCTGAAAAAAAAAAAAAAAAAGAATAAGTAACTCTTTCTCTGATTACTCTTGCCACTCATTAGCACTGAAATTCTTGGTTAACTAATTAATTCCTTTCATAAACTATAAATATGTGACAGCTCAGGATTTCACAACCAGAGAGTTTTGGCATTTGAAATTTCTGTATTTTCACTTACTAATCAAATATGGTAGATGATTCTGAATATGTTAGCTATGTTAGCTCATGATCTCTGCCTTTCCACAAAGTCCTTGTCCTCACCCTTTTTTCTGAAGCTTGTGAGATGTTTTGATAACATACCAACCTCAAAGTTCCTTTTTAGCAGCAAGGGGGCAGCTGTGAACAGAGTTTCAGCAAAGCTTCAGCTGTGTTGTCTAATGAAATTTAGTATTTCTATATTTTGTAAAGTTTAAAAGGTAGGGCCAGAGACTTAGCTCAGTGGTTCCAGCCACTGCCCAGCAAGCTCAGGTCCCACGTTTAATCCTTGCTAACCACGCACAATACCAGGCATGGTGACTCACACCCACCAGCAATTAGTACCACACACCACAGTGCTGGATGTGGTGGCTCACGCCTGTAATCCCAGCACTCGGGAGGCAGCAGGAGGATTGCTGTGAGTTTGAGGTTTGCATGGACTACATAGTGATCTCCAGGCCAGCCAGAACTACAAAATGAGACTCTGTCTCAAAAAAAAAAAAAAAAAAAAAAAAAGTTTAAAGGGTATAGGGAGGGCAGTAAACTGTTTAAAGTGTTCAAAGTGTGTGGTGTGTGTGTAAACTTTAAAAAGTGGTATCCTAGTCAGGTGTAGCGTTACACACCTGCAATCCCAGCTCTAGGGTGGCTGAGATAGGAGGATCGCCGGAAGTTTGAGGCCAGCCTAGGCTGCCTAATGAGTTCAAGGCAAAGCCTTGGCTGTATAGTGAGACCCTGTCTCAAAACATACAAACAAAAATGGGGCTCAGATCTGTGTAGAGACCTGACACCTGTTTAAACAAATGTGTTGAAGTATATATTATAGAAGTTATTTTAGAAGAGTATTTTTGACACTGAAATAGCCAAATAGTTTTTCCTACTTTTTAAAAATAGTATAGGGTATAATGTGTGTGCAAAAGTAGTAGTTGTTGAGGCACGGACTGAAGTCTCCTCCCCCACCTACACATTCTATTTGCTTCTTTCATTTAATAATTACTGATTTATCACTTTTTCACATTTTATACCAAAGAGTAAGGATAAACCTGAATTTAATTAGATAATAGTAGTTATTAGACAACTTCCTTTTTCATGTTTTAACAGTAGGAAAAAGGAAGCTAATTTTATTGCAGTGACTATAAACTGTCATGAGACAAGAATTTGGTTTTTAAATACCTGGATTGTTCTTTTTGCTCTCACTAAAATGAAAATGAAAGAAGTAATGAATTACTTCATGCTCTGTCTCACTCTTGGTCTTTTCTTCTGTCTCCCCATGTGACATACTCTCCTACAAGTAGAATTCTTCTCTCATTAGGTTTTTAATTTCATTGACAGAAGTTATTGCATTGGAAATTCAGAAACAAAGCTTTTGAAACCCCAAGTTTTAGCTTAGCATGAACCAGCTATGTATAAAAGAACTCTAAATAAGCAAATCATATTGTTTTCTTCTATAATTACATGTTTAATAAAAATGTTTTAGTACCTGAAAATAGATATAGCCACTTATCTTCAGTGTACCATTATTTAATAACCAACTGTGTCCCAAACTTATTCTTTCAAGGCACATATTCCTGCACCTTTGAAAACTCATTTTCATTAGAGCTGCTGACATTTTTGTCTCTAAAGTAGACATAATGTTGATGACTCCTGAGTTCCTGTCATAGAGCAGCAAGAAAGAACATTTATGATTCCACAAGTCCTGACAAAAGCTCAAAAGTTTTTTTGTTCTTTTGACTTTCCTATAAGAGTTTTTTACTTTAGCATAGTAACCTATTATCTCCTCATTCAGTTCTAGGTGTTCGTTTTAGTATGATTTGGATGTTGGAGGTTAGAGATTCACTTTTTTTTTTTTTTTAAGATTTTGAAGTCATTTGGAACTGTGTTATAATTGATGTATGAGTAAAAAATAATTAATTAAATTTCATGTGTGGTTTCTCTCCCTGCACTTGTATAATAATCTATTAAGGGAGGGAAAGGTAAAAGAAATCAAAGAGCATTGGACAGAAACAAATACACAAGAAACCTCAAGTAAAATTAGGTAAGAAACTAATTCCAAAAGAGAAAGCTGGTGAGGAATAATTATAGTTTATCTGTTATTCCAGTGAACATTGAAATACCATTCTAGTAGCTTCTTTCTCATCCAGTAATGTTTAGAGAAAGGGTTTTTAAATATCCTTAAGGCAATTTCCCATTAAAAATAAAGTTATTTTTGCCCCATTTGACTATGAATGTCATAGCTAATCATTTGATATTACTTTTCAAATAAGATGGATGCCTGCTTTTAGAACACTTATTTTATAGTATTTTCTATTTTAAGTACCTATTCCTCATATCAAAAGTAAATACATTGAAGTATCTCTTTATCTGTTTAAAATATGTGCACAGTGTAAGAGGAAAACCTGAACTAGTGATATACCTGATTTAGACATGTTTCTCACTCCTTTTCTTTGCATGTATTTCAGATATTCGAGATACAGTACTAATTTGTGTGTATGCATATATATACATATATATGTGTATATACATATATATATATATGTGATTGTGAGGATTGTGAGGAAAACCATAAGTAATAAAAGCTCACTATATGGAATAGGGGAGTTGAGGAAGCACAGGAAACAGGCTTACACTAAGCAGTCCCTCTGCTTATGCTCTAAGACTGGAACGTGCACTAGTCCTCATGGAGAGTTGAGTTAAAACCTTGTCATTCCTGATTCCACTGCAGCTCCAGTGATTCATTTCTGTCTTTTTTACACACTGTTGATTAAAACTCTCCAAACAGAAAAGGGATCCAGTTAGAGAGCTTGTCCAACTGTCTTGTATAAAGAACTTCTGACAGTCTCAGCTCATGATCCATGGCCCATCCACTTTACACAGAAGGAAGCACCTGGGCTACTCTTGTGAGAAAGTGCTTGTGTGGGCCCTTGGACCTTCATAAATATTACACCACAAGCTTGTTATATTATTTTAAAAAATATATGTTGGTTCCTAATTGCTTGATCTAAAAGGCTCATCTTCTTATCTATATTACAAACCTTTTATAGATAGGAGGTGTCATTATTAACACTCAGCACAATGCCTGCCGAGCAGTGCTAATTAAGAACAGAACCACTTTAAGTATGTTTCAGTGGGAGAGGTCACAGAGATGGAAGTTCCTGATCCTTCATGATCAGTAAAGGGTATTTTTACATTGATTTGCTTAAAGACATTTGAATCTATTGCACTGATCCAGAAAGTGACATAAGTAGCACTGAATCCAGCAGAAAGTCTAGACAGGAATGACCTACTTCTCTTCTGTCACTTCTGGTTGTGCTAGCTAGAGGTACATCAGCTTTCTATCTTATCATTGAACCTAAACTTTAGAACTGAAAAAAATCACCTGGGTGAAATGTTTAAACTTCTGTGTGTCAAGAGGTAGAACTTTGAGGTACTTTCATTCTCATTTTTTAGTACTTGGAAGAGCATTTTGGAATAGATCATTGTTATATCTAAGTCCTTTTTCCTCCTTGAGGAAGGGATGGTGTCTAGTACCTATACACATTCAAGCAACATGAGTCAGAACCTTGAAACTATGGGAAATGCTCTAATTATTGCAAAAAACTTTAAGTATTAATGTTATTTTCTCAAAACTTTACAAAAGGAATATTTCCAATGATGGCTATAAGAATTTTTCACAAAATTAGAAAAATTTTTAAATGAATACCTAAGACATGAAGAATGTGATATTTTTAAGTGCATATAATTTATTTCTTAGAAATTTATTTTAATTTAAATACATAAAAATCATACAAATCATGATGTTGTTTGGACAGACTGAACAATTTTATATACATGTATCTACATAAAATTCTTCAAAGATAAGAGGGATTTCTGTAGTAACCAAAGGAAATTAGTTTATAAAGTCTACTTCAAAAAGATACAGCTTCTTCTTTTGTTTATAATACTTCACAACTTAAGCACACACATGGCTCTTGAAGTAAGGCCATTTTTTAAATCTTCAGTTTTCTTCTTTTAGAAGGGTTTTTTTTGTTTTTTTTTTTTTTTTTAGACAGGGTCTCGCTTTGTGGTTCAGGCTGGCACTGAGCTCACTATGTAGCCCAGGCAAGCCTGGAACTCAGCAATCCTCCTGTCTCTGACTCCCGAATGCTGGGATTACAGGCTTGAGCCACCACGCCCAGACTGTGGTATGTGGTATTGATTGTTGGTGGGTGTGAGTCTCCACGCCCAGCATTGTATGTGGTTTCTGGGGATCAAACTCAGGACCTTGCGCATGCGAGGCAGGCGCTGGAACCACTGAGCTAACCCTCTGGCCCTAGAAGGCTTTTTTATAATTAATTTTTAACTTTCTCTAAAACGTATTCTCATTCAGTTCTAAAGCACATTATAAAGTATACAGCAGTTTTCTAAGTGTCTGCCTAACTCGGTTTGTTAACATCAGCAGTATTTTATATTTTTATATGCAAATATTAATACTTTTAATGTATGTAGACTTTATTATCCACAAAGGCCTTTACCATATATAATCTCCTTAGTTTGTTACATAAAATCATGTAAGAGAGCTTCAGTAGATTATCTAATGTCACAGATATGGTAGACACTAGAAACAGGGCAATAATTGAGGCATTCTAGTTTAATACATGAATTTTTTGTTTGCATTCTCATACTTTTCCATCTAAAGTTTTAGCAGTGTTACAAATTGTATAAATAACACATTATTTTAGCTCTCCGAAACTAGCCATGTTTTGTTGCCATGTCTGTGATATAGTTTTGACAGTTACTATATAACTTCAAAATTGTACTTTTTATTAAAATTACCTGCTTGTAAATGAATACTTCATTTTTATACTTTCATTATGCTAAAGAATAATTTAATGATCTAAAATATAGTACAACTTCTAATTTCAAACTAAGGAATAGAATAAGTCAATCTTGAGAATTTTTTAAAAAATAATATCTGAGGGCCGGAGGGTTAGCTCAGTGGTTCCGGCGCCTGCCTCGCAAGCGCAAAGACCTGAGTTCGATCCCCGGTAACCACATATAATGCTGGGCGTGGAGACACGCCCACTGACAATCAACACTGCATACCACAATGCTGGACGTGGTGGCTCACGCCTGTAATCCCAGCACTCGGGAGGTAGAGACAGGAGGATTGCTGAGTTCGCGGCAGCTTGCCTAGGCACCATAGTGAGCTCAGGGCCAGCCTGAACTACAAAGCGAGACCCTGTCTCCAAAAAGCAAAAAAAAATAAAAAATAAAAAAAAATAATATCTGAAATTACCAACATTGGGAGAAAAAGAAGGAAAGGAGAGGGAAAAATGAGGAAAGAAGAAAAAAATGGAAGCATAGCTTTTGTAAATAAGGAGGAAATGGGCTAGGATTTAGCTCAGTGGTACCGTGCTGGCCTGCGAAATGGATGCTCCTAAGTTTGATCCCTGGTATGGAAATTAATTAATTAAATGAATGAATAAATACATAAGGGAAGAAGTTTAGAAGGGAGGTAAAAGGAGTGGGGAAAAAAGATTCAAGATATATCATGTACAACAGGTACAAATACCCTATGATGAATGTGAGCATTATATATACCTAAAATGAGCCAATAAACTTAAAGAAGAAACATTTGCCATGTTTTAAAAAGAAAATAATGTATGGGCCGGAGATTTAGCTCAGTGGTTCCGCCACCTGCCTAGCAAGTGCAAGGTCCCTGGTTTGATCCCCACAACCACATACAATGATATGATATTGGGTGTGGTGCCAAAAATTTTAGTTACTTCTTCTCTAGAACTGTTCGTGGAGAAGAATGTAAATGTATTTTGTTACTTTATTATTTTTTTTCTGTGACATGCTGGATCCTAACAATCAGAAACTTGATCTTAAACTCTTTGTGAAATACTTTTTTTTTTTTTTTTTGAGACAGGGTCTCACTTTGTAGTTCAGGCTGGCCCTGAGCTCACTATGTAGCCCAGGCAAGCCTTGAACTCAGCAATCCTGTCTCTGCCTCCCGAGTGCTGGGATGACAGGCATGAGCCACCATGCCCGGCACTGTGGTATGTGGTATTGATTGCTGGTGGGCGTGACTCACCACACCCAGCATTCTATGTGGCCACCGGGATCGAACTCAGGACCTTGCACTTGTGAGGCAGGCGCCGAAACCACTGAGCTAAATCTCCGGCCCCTGCCCAACCATTTTTTTGTGATTCTAGGGAATTTAGTTTGTTCCTTGGCCCAAAAAACAGATTGCTAGCCAACATAAAAAACATGCGTTATCTTTGAAAAAGGTTGTTCAGTAGTCTGTGTAACTATAATTGAGTATAAAATAGCCATTGAAGGAAATAATTTTTTTTTTTGAGACAGGTTCTCGCTTTGTAGTTCAGGCTGGCCCTGAGCTCACTATGTAGCCCAGGCAAGCCTCGAACTCAGCAATCCTCCTGCCTCTGCCTCCCGAGTGCTGGGATTACAGGCGTGAGCCACCCACCTGGCTTTTTTTTTTTTGAGACAGGGTCTTGCTTTGTAGTTCAGGCTGGCCCTGAGCTCACTGTGTAGCCCTGAACTCAGCAATCCTCCTGTGTCTGCCTCCCAAGTGCTGGGATTACAGGCGTGAACCACCACAACCTGTGAATTATTCAGGATTTTTAAATCTTGGTTCCATTTTGGTAATACACTTGGAAAGTTCTTAATAATAACATTTTTAAAATTTTCAGTAGTGTCTATTATGATTTCACCTTTTTCATTTCTAATTGCATTCATTGGCTTGGATCTTTCCCTTTTTTTGGTTAGATTTGCTAATGGAACCACCTCTTTAATTTATGCTTTGATCTTTATAATTTCTTTCATTGTACTAGCTTTGAGTTTAGATCGTTCTTGTTTTTTCTAGGATCTTAAGATACAATATTAGGTTATTTATTTGGGTTTACACTTTTTTTGTTATGTGGGCATTCACAGCTATCAATTTTCCTCTCAGGACTATTCTCATTATGTCTCATAAAGTTCTGGTACATTTAATAGCATTATTATTTAATTCTAGAAATGGTCTTATTCTTTGATTTCTTCTGTAACTCATTGTTTAAGAGTGTGTAGATTTCATGTGTTTGCATAATTTTTGTGTTTTGTTGATTTCTAGTTTTATTTTGCTATGATCTGATAAAGCACATGTACAATTTTAACTCATAGTTAAGCTTGTTTTTTTGTGTATTATGCACTCAATTTTGGAGAAAGTTCTGTGTGCTGCGCAGGAGAATGTATATTATGTCATTGGGTGGAACACTGTGGATAACTATTAAATTCCTTTGTTTGAAGGTATTATTCAACTCCAATAATTCTTTGTTGTATTTTCATCTAATTGATCTGTTTATTTGTGATAAAATAAGGTATGCTGGGCTTGGTGTGGCATGACTGTAATCCTAACACTTGGGAGGCTGAGGCAGGAGTACAGCCGTGTGAGGCCACCCTGGGCTACATAGCAAGACCCTGTCTCAAAAAAATATGAAGCTGGGCGTGGTGGCTCACGCCTGTAATCCCAGCACTCGGGAGGCAGAGGCAGGAGGATTGCTGAGTTTGAGGCTTGCCTGGACTACATAGTGAGCTCAGAGCCAGCCTGAACTACAAAGCGAGACCCTACCTCAAAAAAAAAAAAAAAGAAGTATTATGATAGTAAAATATAGGAGATGGGATATTGTGATAGTGGAATATAGTAGATAGTCTCCCACTATAATTGTGTTTGATGTTTACCTAGTGTTTTATGTCTAGTAGTACTTGTTTTTATGACATTGGATGTGCTATTATTTGGTACATTTATGTTAATTATTGTTATCTCTTCCTGTTGGATCATTTCTTTAACCAATATATAGTGACTTTCTTTGGCTCTTTTGATCATTTTTGGCTTAAAATTAGAATAACTACAGCTGCTTGATTCAGGTTCCCACTACATGGAATATTGTTTTCTATTCTTTGATTTTTAGTCTATGATTTCTTTTTATGTAAATGTGTTTCTTGTATTTTGTTCCTTATTACATTCTGCTAGTTGACTGTGTCTTTTGATTAGGGAATTGAGACCATTTACAGTGAAAGATTTTAGTGATAGATACTTATTACTGTCATTTCCTTATTTTCCTGTTGCTGATTCCCTATCTTTCTCTTCTACCTAACTGCTAACCTACCTGGCTTATTTATTCTACTAGACCTTTTGTTATTATTAGCATTGTTGTTTCTTTCAAGCATATCCTTGAAGAGCTTTTGGAATGCTTGCTTGGTAGTCATAAATTTCTTTAGGTTTTTTTTTTAATCATGAAAATATATTATTTCTCTGGCAATTTTGAAAGATAGTTTTGCAGGATGTATCAGTCTAGGTTGGAAATTATTTCCTTTTAGTGCTCAAAACACCTGAAAACTCTCCAGACCTTTAAGGTTTGTGTTGGTAAGTCTGTTGTGATTCTAATGGGTTTCCCTTTTAAAGTAATTCATTGCTTTTTTTTTCCTATCTTTTTAAGATTATGTTCTTGTGTTAGAGTCCCTGAATTTTGACTATGATATATTGTGAAGAGGTTCTGTTCTCTTTTTTTAAATAATTGAGTTTATTGGTACATTTAATATATATATTATGATCACATTCAACATTAAAAATATGTGCCTGTATATGATACATCTTGATTTTCATTTTTCCTTTTCCCCTGCATACCCTGCCACCCCCCCATTTCCCTATATACAAAAACTTTGTTTCCATTTTTTCTTTATAGTATCAATTTTTTTCTTTCTCTTTTTTTCCCTATCTCCCTTCATCTTTTCCCTTTGAAAATATTCTTCCTGTTTCACAATACCTATCATACATTCTGAACCTCATCTACACCTTTAGTTTCTCATACTAGAGAAATGATATGATAGTTACATATCTGTGTCCTATTTGTTTCACTTATGTATACATCCATTTGAGTATAAATGACTCAAATTTATCATTATTTATAGCTAAGTAATACTCTATTTTATTTAAAAAAATACACACACACATCTTGTTCATCCAGTCTCCAGTTGATGGGCATTTGGGCTTTTCCAAGATTTGGCTATCACAGATTGAGCTGCTATAAACATGGGTGAACATATGTCAACATATATGTTAGGATTCTTTTAATTCTTTCATGTATATACCTAGGAGGGAAATAGCAGGGTCAAATGGGACTCCTAATCCTAGTGTTCTGAGGAATCTCCACACTGATTTCTACAGTGCTTACACTAGTCTACATTTTTCACCAATAGTGGAAAAGGGTTCCTTTTTCCCTAGGGCCCCGTTGATTTCATGATAGCAGCCATTCTTTGTAGAGTGAAATGGAATCTCAGTATTGTTTTCATCTGTATTTCTCAAATAACCAGTGTTTCATATGTTTCTTCACTGCCTTTACTTCTTCATCTGGAAATGTCTATGCATTTCAGATGCCCATTTTTGAATTGGGTATTTAAATTTGGGAGGGGAGTCTCATTTTTATAAGTTCTTTATTATTCTAGATAGTAGTTCTTTGTCTGAGGAGCAGTAGGTAAACTTTTTTTTCCAACTTGTAGGTTTTCTTTTTGCTCCATTGGTGATTTCTCTTGCTGTACAGCTTTTTAATAAGATGAGATCCCAATTGGGACTACCTTGCCATTTACTGCGTAGGTACAGATTTTGGGCCTGAATCTTACATGATAGTTCTGCAAGAAATCAGCACATATGTGCTGTGTAGGTGAGACAGAGCCACTCAGCACAGGCCTGGCCCAGGTCCCAGTCCCAGCACCACTGCACTAGTTACTGCCTTTATAGGTGCAGATTCTGGCCCTGAATGTTGCATGATGATCTCAAGGGGTTCTTATTTTTATGTATGTATGTATGTATGTATGTATGTATGTATGTATGTATCTATCTATCTATCTATCTATCTATCTATCTATCTATCTATCTATCTATATCTATCTATCTATCTGAGACAGGATCTTGCTTTGTAGTTCAGGCTGGCCCTGAGCTCACTATGTAGCCCAGGCAGGCCTCAAACTCAGCAGTCCTCCTGCCTCTGCCTCCCGAGTGCTGGGATTACAGGCATGAGCCAGCAAGCCCAGAATTGTGGTATGTGGTACTGATTGCTGGTGGGCATGAGTCACCATGCCCAGCATTGTTGTATGTGGTTACCATGATCATATTCAGGACCTTGTGCTTGTAAGGCAGGCACTGGAACCACTGAGCTAAATCTCCAGCCCTTCTCTGCAGTTCTGAAGTTTGTAAACTCTGGCCCATCAAGGTGTTCTTTTCTTAATGTCACTATTTAGCATTCTGTATGACTAATTTATGTGTATATTAAATTCTTTTCCCTCATTGGAAAGTTTTCTGCTATTATTACATTAAAGAGTCTTTTAATGCCACTGTGCTATCTTCTGATTTTTTTGCTTAGACTATACTCTTTGCATTATCTAGGAGCTATTAGATCTGTTTTCCTGTGTTCTTGTTTTTAAGATATTTTTCATTAATTGCTCATTGAAAACAGCCCTGTCTTCTGGTTCTGACACTCACATTGGTCACTGCTGATGCACATGCTTTTGATAGAATTTTTAATCTCCTGAATTTCTGTTGGAGGATTTTTTATGGACTTTAATTCTTCACTGTGCTGGTCATTCATGTTTCACATCATTATGTTTAGCTCTCCTAGCTTTTTATTAGTGTCTTCTATAGACAAATGATCATTTTATTCATTTGGCCCAGTGTCTGTTTATTTATATTTTCTGTGTTAGAGAATAGTCACAGAAAGGAATGAACAATAAAAACATAAACAAAGTAAAGTACAAAAAATAAAAGATAAGGAAGAGTAAAATGTTGAGAGGGGAAAAGAGAAAAGAAAAAGAAAAGAAAAATAAAAAGGAAAAATCCCCAGCCCCCCCCAACCCATGTAAGAGAGATAAAAATAATAAAGAATAGAAAATAAAAAAGAGTGAATCAAAAATTCCTTTGATTTTGAATGAATAGTTTCTTTTTAACATCTGCAGTCCTGGGATCCAGGCAGTCATGATTTTATTTGTCTGGCTTTAGGGTTTATGGGCTTTTGAGGAACCCTTGCACCAAAGGCACTTCTGTCCATTTACTCTAGACTGTGGTGACCAAGCCAATGCATCCTTGTCCCTTTGGAAGATTATTTTCATTCAGCCTCTGGTCTCTGCTGTGTGTAGCCTGTGGGGGAAGGGACTGTTGGACTTAATTTTGAGAGTCACAGCATCTGTTTGTCCCCTTCTATCCTCAAGTGTGGTCCTTGTCCAGAATCAGGTCATTGGTTAGTCCTTCCCTATGCTGCCTTGTGCCCAGGGGAAGCAAAACGTAGAACCAGCTTAGAGTCAGTGGATGGTCATTCCCTTGTGTCAGGGGAATGCCACTGGTTGGATATGGGCCTAGTTATTTGCATCAGGAGTACCCTGGTCCCTGCATAAGCCTGCTTGCTCACACTGCAGAAACAGCATTGTGGAGGCATATTGTGATGTACTTTGAAAGTGACAGAGCCAGAACTTAACCTAGAAAGTTTGGCTCTAGAGTCTGTGTTCCTATTAATTTACTTACATTGCCCTTCTAAAGCTTTTGTATCTAAATCTCTTAAAGACATCAATTTGGACCTTAATCCCATTGCTTTCTCTTTTCAAAACATGTTTGGGGTTTCTTTGGGCTTATTTTCCAGAGAGAAAAAGACCACGACAAACCCTATGAAAACCAAGCCACATGCTACTTACAGTGTACTGTGGGAGGAATGAGAGTCAGCAGGGAAACACGAGGAAATTATCAGGAATATTGAGGGAGAATTGGAAGAGCATAGTAGAGAGGAAGAAGAAAAATTAACTAGTTTTATTTTAAAACATGGAGGTCAAGGGACAAGTGCTCAAAAAGTAGAGGTGGTCCACAGTACCAGATGTAACAGAGCTCTTTGAGAATAAGAAATGACAAAGCCCACTGGCTTATCTAAACATAGAAATCAGTGTGACTTAAGATTATATATATGGTCAGATAATCAGAACAGAATCCAGGCTAGAAACAAGAGAATATGGAAGAAACTAATGAATGATTTGGTAAATTTGACACTAAAAGAAACAGGCAATATTGTGAACATAGTTAAGTGAAGGGAATTAAGCAGGACAGAGAAAAGGAAGTGTGAAGAGAAGGAATGAAAGAGACAGGAGGGGAAAGGATGTTTATCAAGGATAGAAAAGATACAAAGGTAGAGTATAAGACAAATGGAGCCTATTATATATAAATATGATTATATATATGTAAGCATAGAGCCATGTTTTATGCTTGGCAGATGTTCTGAGGGAAAATAAACAAGTCATTGTTACTCATCTGCATTGTCTGCCATTTAAAGTAAAGCACAGAGAATGTTGAACAGTTTTTGTTTATCTGCAGTAGTACTACAAAGAAAACAAAAAAAGCATATGGAGGGGGCCAGAGAAACTAGCTCAGTGGTTCTGGCGCCTGCCTAGCAAGCACAAGGTCCCTGGTTCAATCCCCAGTAACCACATACAACAATACTGGGCATGGCCCACCAACAATCAGTACCATACACCACAGTGCTGGGTGTGATGGCTCACAATTGTAATGCCAGCATTTGGGAGGCAAAGGGAGGAGGACTGCTGAGTTTGAGGCTTGCCTGGACTACATAATAAGCTCAGAGCCAGCCTGAACCTGCAGAGTGAGACCTTTCTCAAAAAAAAAAAGCATATGGATTGAAAACCAGATCTTTAAAAAATAAAATAATACTTAAAGTATTTTTTGAGACATTAATTCTTCTGATTCTCTAATAAAAAGATGTTTTTTAATAATGGTAAAGAGTTTTAATAATATAAAAGTTGATTTAACTGTTTCTAATTAAATTTTTACATAAGTCTTAGAGTTTTTCCTGATGTAAAATGTTAGAAAACTAGTAAAGTAGCTTGTTAAATCATTTTATATCTAAACAGTTTGGTACAAGTTTTTTAATGATGTCATAAAAGCTTGATTATGGAGGAAGCAATTATTATAGTTAGGAAAAACTGATGATTTATGATCTGACTCACGATTAAGGTCTGAAACACTCGTGTCATTTCCTCTCTTCTCCATATATACAGTGACTTGTTCATTTTGGACTCTAAATTGTTTAACTTCTGACACACCATCAACACTAACAAAATTGAGCACTAACTAAATTTGAGCACTAACACTTAGTTGGTTTTTCCTGAAAAATTTAAGGCTAATAATTGTGTGATATTTATTCTGTCATATTACTGCTGATCTGCACTGGGGATCCTGTTTGGATAGGCTTTGAGGAGTTGTTTAGTCCTTAGTCATAGACATCACACTAGAAGCCAATAGGGTGGTAGTTGGGAGTAGGAGAATAGTATCTTTTTTTTTTTTTTCTTGAGACAGGGTCTCGCTTTGTAGCAGGCTGGCACTTGAACTCACTATGTAGCCCAGGCAAGTCTCAAACTCAGCAATCCTCCTGCCTCTGTCTCCCGAGTGCTGGGATGATAGGCGTGAGCCACCACACCCGGCACTGTGGCATGTGGTATTGATTGCTGGTGGGCGTGAATCTCCACGCCCAGCATTGTTGTATGTGGTTACCAGGATCGAACTCAGGACCTTGTACTTGTGAGGCAGGCACTGGAACCACTGAGCTGAAACTCCGGCCCGAGAATAGTATCATAATTGAGTAATTAACCTGATTATTGCTTAAAGTCTTTTGCCCCCACCAGACTTAAGTATACCGAGGGCAAGAACCCTCCTTGTCTTCATCATCTCTGTGTTCCTAATGCACAGCATAGGGCCAGGTATGTGGCAGGTGAATAATGAAGGACAAATGAACCAAAGGTAAAATCCATCAATCTAACATTCTAAATCAATTTATACCTATCATCATAATGTGATATTGAGTTTGTGATAGGTAGCTTTTTGAGTACTTTTGTCGGGACCATCTACATCTCATAGTACATGTAAAAATTAGTCTTTAAAGTGAATAAATTATAATATATTTTATAACCCTAAGTACTACTTTATGTGAGGGAAACCCAATTTCAGAGTTGAAACACTGAACCTGGTAATACAGGGACAGATAGATTGGGTGCTAAACGGACTGGTATCATTTTAAACTCCACAGTGATTAACCTTAGACTGAGTAAGCTCTGTCTCTGTAGAAACATAACTGTAATATGACTATGCTGTCATAAAAGGATAAACTGTTATCACTTCAGATCTCATATTGTACTTTTTTGTATGTATGTAAAGATATTCCACAAAAGCTTATTGAATTTTTCAGAGTATCATATGAAGAAATTTTTGTAGTCATTTATGTCTAATTTTATCTCTTGAAATAAATTTTGAAAAATTAAACTAAAAATCATACAGAATAAATAGGTCTCTGTTACTTGGTTTAAGTTTCATATGTATTTTCAGGGGTTTTTATTGAATACAAATTCAGTAACTTTTATTCTATTATGAGTGAATCTGCCTTAGAGAGGATATCATGTCTATTTTGAAGTTCCTTAAAGAGACTGATTGAATTGACCTTTTAAAATGTGCTTTGAATTAACAGCTTTTGAATATCTGAGCAGAAGGAAATGATACACAGTGAAAAATAATTTGATTTTGCAATGAAAGGAATACATCTCAGAGCTATGTAAGGGAGACATTTATATGTACTTACACATGTATGTATAAAATATTAGCATTTGTAAAGCAAGAGAAATAGTTTTCAACATATGATCATTTCTCCCATCCAACTACTAACCGGGCCCAACCCTGCTTAGCTTCCGAGATCAGATGAGATCGGGTGTATTCAGGGTGGTATGGCCGTAGACAACTTCTCAACAATTTGTTTCTTGATGTTATCCTTCACTTTGTAAGGTGGTATATTTTGTTAAAACTTTGTAAAGTGGTATCCTGTGATTGAACTTCAACCTCAACTTTCCAGTCTTTATACTTAACCAGTGAAATGTTATTTTTATACTCTTTGGAAACATAACATATATTGTAAGTAATTACAGCAATAGTGTAATGGGTGGCAGAAGATATTGCCAAACCAAAATTCTGGAGACCAGACACATGTGCCTGGATAGATCACAGTGCTTGGAAATACACAGAAAAGTAAAGTAAAAGAGGAACTAAGAAATTCTAATAAAAAATGCTTCTTGCTTACCTAATCTATTAGTGGTTTGTTTCCCTTAATTTAGTGTTTTTTAAAAAGCTTCATAATCAGATCTTAGAAAAGATCTTTTAAAAATATGTGTTTGCCAGGTGTG
>PVIC010019439.1:0-30571 GCA_004025085.1 Thryonomys swinderianus
TTTTTTTTTTTTTTGAGCCAGCGTCTTGTTGTTCAGTTCAGGTTGGTCTGGAACTCACTATATAGCCCAGACTAGCCTTGAACTCTGGGGAGTTTTACTGCCTCAGGTTCTTGAATGATGGGAATATAAGTGTGTGCCACTGCACTTAGTGATTTGGAGCCCATCTTAATCCATCTTAGATTGATTACATCTGCAAAGACCCTGTTTCAAAATTAATAGTTATCTTCAGGAATTAAGAGCTGAACATATTTTGGGGGGGGTAGGCAGTTGAATTTATTATAAACTTTATTAAAGCTTACTTTATTGATGTCACTTCATTGTTATGTCTAATTCTGTTACCCAAAGTATTAGCCAGCCTCTAAACTGATACACATTCTTGTATAAAGTGAGCAAAATAAAAATGTTGATGAGGAAAAAAGAAGCACAAAAGCCCTGTGACATGTCATAAATAACTTGTTTCAAGTTGACTGTGAGCCATTAATCAATACACTTTGGATATGACAGTTTTGTTAACTAAGCCATTCTATTATGAAACCACTCAATCAATATTTCATCATGTTATCTCTTATTCAACAAATATTTATGGGGCCTAAAGTGTCAGACGCTGTACTGGGGTCTATAGGAGATTCCAAGTAAGTCTCCCAGGGCATCATATTTTGCAGAGACGTAGACTCTCTCTTCGTCTTTCTTTTGATACTCTGTGTAGATTGCTAAAGAAATAGGAAATTGAAGTGAACTTTGCATGATTTCTTTATAGATAGCCAATAGTTGCTTCTTGTGACCACTGTTACTAAAAAAAAAAAGCTAGAGACTAAAATTTTTGTAGGGAACTCTAATCAAGTTGTATAATTACAGGAAAAAACATTATAGATTTTTCATTGGTTATTTTTGTTTTTATTAAAATAGCCTTTCATAAAATGTATTTTCTTCAATATTCTTTTAATTGTAGCCTACAGATTCTGGTAATTTCAGGCTTTCATTAGCAGCATTTTCTAGAAATTTTGTAAGGGGATTTGTATTTTGCCTTTGACCCAAAATTTGTTTAAAAGTGTGTGAATTTGCACGTAGGTGGTCATTTCGCTTGCAATTTTGCTATGATTTCTAGTTTTATTGCATTATGCTCTGCAAAAGATGTATTATTTTTATTTGTTAGAACTTTGAGGTTTATTTTGTGTCCTATGAATCAGTTTTGTAAATGCTCCAAGTATATTTGAAAGAAATTATAATCTATTATGTATACAATTAAAATGTTATATATACAATAATATCAGAGTTTAATAAGTATATGATAATCTATTTATGTTGTTTACCTCTTCTGTATCTTTACTTATTTTTGGTTCCCTTGATTTTGGATTGTAAGAGCTATGTCAGTCTTCTAAAATTAGTGTATTGTTCTGTTTCTCCTTGCATTCTCTGTAGCTTGCTACTTAGTGGAGGATGTTGCTGTACTATTAAATGCATAAATATTACTATATAATATTCTCATTTTGAATTGCAACCTTAAGGATTATAAAGTATGCTTCTTTATATATCTAATGCATTTTTTGTTTTGTTTTGTTTTTGTTTTTTTGTTTTTTTTTGAGACAAAGGGTCTTGCTTTATAGTTCAGGCTGGCCCTGAGCTCACTATGTAGCCCAGGCAAGCCTCAAACTCAGCAATCCTCCTGTCTCTGGCTCCCGAGTGCTGGGATTACAAGCGTGAGCCACCACACCTGGCACTATCTAATGCTTTTTGATCTGAAGTCCACCTTACCAGATATCATGATTATGACCCCTGTTTTCCATTTGTGTTTGCTTGGTATATATTTCTTTATATCTTTATTATTAACTCTTTTGAATCTCTTTGTTTTAAGTGTATCTTATGCCTTCTGTATAATGTTGGATTTTGCTTTATTAGTCAATCTGAAAAACTTTTTTTTTTTTTTTTTTTGAGACAGGGTCTCGCTTTGTAGTTCAGGCTGGCCCTGAGCTCACTATGTAGCCCAGGCAAGCCTCGAACTCAGCAATACTCCTGTCTCTGCCTCCCGAGTGCTGGGATTACAGGCGTGAGCCACCACGCCTGGCTCTGTGGTGTGTGATATTAATTGCTGGTGGGTGTAAGTCACCACGCCCAGAATTGTATGTGGTTACCAGGATCGAACTCAGGAACTTGCGCTTGCGAGGCAGGCACTGGAACCACTGAGCTAAACCTCTGGCCCTGAAAAACTTTTTTTGAAAATTCTTTTCTTTCAATAAGTGAGTTGTTATATTAGTCATAGCTTGTCTTTTTTTTTTTTTAAGAAAATATTCTAAAGGAAAAGGGAAGTGAGTAGAGGCAGAGGAAGGCAAAGAAAGAAAAAAAATTGATAGTAAAAAGGCAGAAACAGAAACAAACCTTATATATATGGAGGGTGGGACTTTGAAGGAAGGGCAGGAAAATTGGAAAAATAAAATTAAAGATATATTATGTACAGGTACAAATTAAATTCTCATAGAGGAATTTGATCATAATATATTCCTAAAATGTACCAATAAACTCAATTTATTAAAAAATAAATGAGTTAAGTACATTTATATTTATCTATGATTAATATGTTTGGCCTCTGTTCTTACCATACTGGTTGATTTTTGTCATTAAGCTATTTTATCATACAATCCATTTTATTTGCTCTTTTGTTCTGTTCATTAACATTATACTAATATCTTGATATAATACAATTAGTTCACTTTTTGAAATTAACTTATTCTCTGAACTAAAATGGAATTCGTTTATAATGTCTTCTTTTCCTGTCCTCTTTCTATCCTAGTACTTTATTTATTTATTTATTTTGTGGTACCAGGAATTGAACTTGGGCCCTTATGCATCCAAGGTTGGTGCAGTACCACTTGAGCTAAATCCCCAGCTATCACTTCATTTTTAATAAATGCTTTTTAGACAGTCATATCTACATTAACTCCTATTCTCCATACAGCCTAATTTTTAACAATTGTGCCATATCTACTCTGTTATTGTCCTTGTAGCCATGGTTTGGCTTTCCTGTACAGACACAGATGTAGTTAATACCACTCGTATTGATGTGTCTTAGTCTCTTTGGTTGTCTGAATCTCCTTTTTAACAAATTCTTTTGGAAAGGCTCACAGATATTCCCTGTATTTTGGCAAGTTTATAAAGTTTGGTTGTAGATCTATACTTGAAGGTCAATTTGGGTAGATATGAAATCTTGAACATATTTTTCTTACTGGAGTATCTTAAATTTGTTGAATTATTTTCTGTTGTCATTAAGAATTGGTGAAAGCTGGGCATGGTGGCTCACGCCTGTAATCCCAGCACTCGGGAGGCAGAGACGGGAGGATTGCTGAGTTCGCGGCGGCTTGCCTGGGCACCATAGTGAGCTCAGGGCCAGCCTGAACTACAAAGCAAGACCCTGTCTCCAAAAAGAAAAAAAAAAAAAAGAATTGGTGAAAAGTTTGATGAAAATCTTGGTTTTTTTCTCTTACTAGTGGCTTAAAGTTTATATCTGGTTCATCAAATGATTTTTATTTTTCTTTAAAGTAGCTTTAAGTATAATATAATTCAGTATTGGAAATGCTAAAATGGTTGCAGTGTATCTTTTGAATATGTAATTTCAGGATATTCCTTTATTAGGAACATGTTGTAGAAATGTGGTTTAATTTTATTATTCCATTGTTCATTATTCTTCCTAGCATTATCAAATGTACACACACACACACACACATATACACACCCTCTTTTTTTGCTTGTCTTCTATGTGGATCATTTTCTGTTGAATATCTTCATTTTTTAATTTCTTTTGTATTTCTCAGTTTCTTATGCAATGTACCTTTATTAGTCTACTTGTGAATTAGCCTATTTATGGTATTTTACCTATATAGAGACATATATTTATTCTTTACTTTCAAATGTCAAATATAAATAAAAAGTTGACAACATCCAGGTGAACATTATTTTTCATAAATACAACTCATTCATTTATAAATACAGGCATCTGACTGCATTTTTTTTTCTTTGAGATAAGGTCTCACTAAGTTGTTAAGTTGCCCAAACTGGGCTTAAACTTGCAATCCTCAGCTTCACCTACCCAGAGTGCAGGGATGACAGACATGCATTATCACTCCTGGCTTATATTATTGTCTTCCAAAGTAAACATATATTTTTGTCCACTTTTTTGCTAATTATATAAATAGTTGCATGTAATAAATTTCATTTTCAAAGCAGACTGGTGAATTTTGCTAAGTATATACATTCATATGATCACCATCATAATAAGGATACAGAATAGTAGCCTTACCTCAAAAGTTGACTTTGTGGGCTGGAGATTTAGCTCAGTGTTTCTGGCGCCTGCCTCGCAAGTGCAAGGTCCTGAGTTTGATCCCCGTAACCACATACAATGCTGGATGTGGTGACTCATGCCCACCAGCAATCAATACCACATACCACAGTGCTGGGTGTGGTGGCTCACGCCTGTAATCCCAGCACTCAGGAGGCAGAGGCAGGAGGATTGCTGAGTTTGAGGCTTGCTTGGGCTATATAGTGAGCTCAGGGCTAGCCTGAGCTACAAAGCAAGACCCTGTCTGAAAAAAAAAAAAGAAAAGTTGCCTTTGTGTTCTTTGTCCTTGATCCTATTTGTCTGTTCCTAGCCTCAAGAAAAAATTGGTATTCTGTCATTCTAGTTTTACTTTTATTGTCTTACATATAAATGGATTTATTTAGTATGTAGTCTTTCATATTTGGCTTTTGTATCAGTCAACTTTCTATCACTGTGACAAAATACCTGAGATAATTAATTTATAAGAAGGAAAGGTCTATTTTGTCCCATGATTTTAGAAGTTTTAGTCAATGGTTTCTTGCCATCTTATTTTTGGCCTGTGGAGCAATCCATTGGGAATATGTATCATAGAAAGTTGCTGCTCATGACAGCCAGGGAGCAAAGAGAGAGGAGGGGTAAGATTTACAGGCACACGCTCAGTGATCAAACTTTCTTTTACTAGGCCCCAGATCCTAAAGATTCCATCACCTCCCAGTAACACCATAGGCCAAGCCTTTAATACATGGGCCTTTTGAGAACACTTACCCAAGCTATAGCAGATTTTATTTAGCATTATGTTTATGAGATTCATTCATGTGATTATATTTAGTACTATTCCATTCCTTTTTGGCTCCTTAGCATTCCATGGTGTGCGTATATTATACAGTGTGTCTGTTTACTCATCAGTCAGATATTTTAGTTCTTTTCAGCTTCTATTAGGAATAAGTTTGCATTTTTGTATGGTAACCTTATAAGGTATTGCCTTCTGTTTTTCAAAGTGACCATATCATTTTGCATTTGCACAGGCAGTACAGGAGAGAGGTCCAGTTGTTTTCACATACTCACCAGCACATGGTATTGATAGTCCTTGTAACTTTAGTTATTTTAGAAAGTGTTTAAATGGAATCTCACTGATCTTTTAATTAGCATTTCTATGAGGACTAGTGATGTTGAGTATCTTTTCAATGGTTCATCTATTTGTGTATCTATTTTGAGCAATATCTTTTATAATCTGTTCATTTTTATTGGACTTTTTGTCTCTTTTTAATAAATTTTAAGAGTTCTTTATATCATCTGAATTCAATCTATTTTGAAAAATTTTGCTTCCATTTTATAGTTTACCTTTGTGTTTCTTAGCTCTGGCTTTTAAGAAGTGAAATTCCCAGGGCTGGAGATTTAGCTTAGTGGTTCCGGCACCTGCCTAGCAAGCGCAAGGCCTCTAGTTGGATCAGTTTTTTAATGGGATCTTTTTGTTTGGGGTCTAATATTTTGGACATATGTATGTCCTCTGTCTGAAGAGGCAACATATTTTCCTATTCCACAGTCTGGTCTTTGTAAATAATAAGTCCAGGGCTGGAGATTTAGCTCAGTAGTTGTAGCTCCTAGCAAGTGCAAGGTCCTGAGTTTGGTCCCTGGTAACCACATACAACAATACTGGGCATGGCAACTCATGTCCACTAGCAATGGGTACCACTTACCGTAGTGCTGGGCATGGTGCCTTATACCTATAATCCCAGCACTTGGGAGGCAGAAGCAGGAGAAGTGCTGAGTTCGAGGCTTGCCTGGGCTACATAGTAAGCTCAGGGCCAGCCTGAACTACAAAGTGAGACCTTGTCTAAAAAAAAAAAAAAAAAAAAAAAAAAAAAAAGACCAGGATTTTGAGACCTCCCTCTTTGCTCTTTTTACCCAGGATTGTTTTTTTTTATTCTTGGTCTCTCTTGGTTCTGTATGAATTTTAGTATTGTTTTATCCAGTTACGTGATGAATGCTATTGGAATTTTTATTGGGTTTGGATTAAATCTGTGTACAGCTCTGGAAGTGTGACCATTTTAACTCTATTGGTTCTGCCTATACAGGAATAAGGGATAGCTTTCCATTTTCTTATGTCCTTGTTGATTTCCTTTTGTGGAATGCCATAGATTTTCATGTAGAAGTCTTTCACTTTCTTAGGTTAATTTTTAAGTGCTTAACTTTTTTGTTGCTATTGTGAATGACATTTTTTCCTAATTTCTTTTCAGTGGGTTCATTATTAGTGTACAGGGATGCTGTATCACTTTTTTTTTTTTTTTTGAGACAGGGTCTCGCTTTGTAGTTCAGGCTGGCCCTGAGCTCACTATGTAGCCTAGGCAAGCTTCAAACTCAGCAGTCCTCCTGTCTCTGCCTCCTGAGTGCTGGGATTACAGGCGTGAGCCACCACGCCCGGCACTGTGGTATGTGGTATTGATTGTTGGTGGGCATGAGTCTCCATACCCAACATTGTATGTGGTTACTGGAGATTGAAATCAGGACCTTGCGCTTGCCAGGCAGGTGCCGGAACCACTGAGCTAAGCCTCCAGCCCTGCTGCATCACTTTTGTGTGTTGATTCTATATCCTGCTACATTATTGAATTTGGTTGTTAATTCTAAGAGTCTTTTCTAATTGCATAATTTGGATATTTTCTCTTTTTCCCTTTTTTGGGATAATATTGGCTAAAGTTTGGTCTAGTTTGTTCATTCTTTCAAAAAACAAGTCTTCGCTTCAAGGATTTTCTGTTTTTGGTCTCAATTTCATGAACTTCTGCTCCGTTCTATATCATTTCCTTCCTTTGAGTTTGGATGGTTTTTATTTTTTAGGACCTTGAGACTTTTTTAGGACCTTGACCTAATGAAATAAATCATTAGGTTATTTATTTAGGCTTATTTTGTTTTTGTGATACCAATATTCAGTTATTAACTTTTCTTTTAGGACTGCTTTCACTGTGTCTCATTAAGTTCTGGTATGTAGTATTGATATGATTATTTAGTTCTAGAAACTGTCTTACTTATCCTTGATTTCTTCTGTAACTCATTGTTTAAGAGTATATTGGTTAGTTTCCATGTATTTGCTTAATTTCTGTGTTTTTTGTCATTGGTTTTTGTTGTGTGTGTTATGATCTGATAATATGCATGGTATAATTTCAACTCCTTTACATTTACTTACATTTGCTTTATTGGCTAGAATGTTGTCTGTCTTGGAGAAAATCCTGTGTGATGCTGAGAAGAATGTGTATTCTGTTGTTGGTTGGAATATGCTATAGATTTCTTTTAAGTCCATTTGTTCAAAATTTTTATTCAACTCTTAATTTTTTTGTTGATTTTTCTGTCCAGGTGATCTGTTTATTTGTGATAGTGGGTTACTGAGGTCCACTACTATAATTGTGTGTGTGTGTATTTTTTTTCCTTTTTTCGATACCAGGTATCAAACTCAGGACCTTGTACTTGGAAGATAGGTGTGGTGACATTGGACTAAATCTCTGCCCTTAACTGTGTTTATATTTATTTGATCTTTTATGTACAGGAGTATTTGTTTTATGAAGTTGAGTGTGCTGTGGTTTGATGCATGTATGTTGATGATTATCTCTGCCTGTTGAATTATGCCCTTAACCACTATATAGTGACCTTCTTGCCTCTTGATTGCTTTTGACTTGAGATCTACTTTTTCTGAATATAGAGTAGCTACAACTTTTTTTTTTCAGGTTCTCATTGCATAGAATATTGTTTTGCATCCTTTCATTTTCATTCTAAGTTTCCTTTTGGGTGAATGTGCTTCTTGTATACAATATACTCTTAGATTCTGTTTCTTGATCCATTCTGCCAATCTTTGTCATTTAATTTGGGAATCGAGACCATTCACAGTGAGAATGTTTACTGGTAGTTATTAACTTATTCCTGTCATTGCTTTATTTTCCTGTTGCTGATTCTCTATTCTTTCTTCTATTTAACTGGTTTTCCAATAAAGTGTATTCATTTCTGTTAGAGCTTTAGTTACTCTTAGCCTCATTGTCTCTGTCTAGGGTATCCTCGATGGTTGTAAATTTCTTTCTTTATAAAATATTTTTGTCTTATTGGTACATTTTAGGAATGCATTATAATCACATTCCTCATTGAGAATTTGAGAATATATATATATATATATAGAATATATATATAGAGAGAATATATATATATAGAGAGAATTTTTTTCATTCCCCTGCCCTCCCTTCAACCCTTACCCCCCCATATACATAAGCTTCGCTTCTGTTTTTTTCCTTTTTCCCATCAGTTTTTTTTTTTTTTTACCTTTTTTTGCTTTCTCCTGCCCCTAACCAGTTCCCCTTTCCCTTTGAAATTCTCTTCCTGTTTCACAATCTCTATAATACATCTGAACCTTATTTACACCTTCAGTCCTGTATTTCTTTAGGTACTCTTATCAAAAAGTACCTTATTTTGGGGCTGGAGATTTAGCTCAGTGGTTCTAGCACCTGCCTAGCAAACGCAAGTTCCCTGATTCAATCCCTGGTAACCACATACAACATCGAGTGTGGTGGTTTATGCCCACTGGCAATCAGTACCACATATTACAGATGCTGGTCTTGGTGGCTCAAGCCTGTAATCCCAGCACTCAGGAGGCAGACGCAGGAGGATTGCTGGATTCCAGGCTTGCCTGGGCTACATAGTTCAGGGCCAGCCTGAACTACACAGTGAGACCCTGTCTCAAAAACAAACAAACAACAACAACAACAACAAAACCACAAACAAACTCAGTAAAAGAAAGACAAGAATCGGGCCAGAGATTTAGCTCAGCGGTTCTGGTGCCTGCCTTGCAAGTGCAAGGTCCTGAGTTTGATCCCGGTGACCACATACAATGCTGGGCATGGTGACTCACGCCCACCAGCAATCAATACCACAAACCACAGTGCTGGGGGTGGTGGCTCATGCCTGTAATCCCAGCATTTGGGAGGCAGAGACAGGAGGATTGCTGAGTTTGCGGCGGCTTGCCTGGGCTACATAGTGAGCTCAGAGCCAGCTTGAACTACAAAGCGAGACCCTGTCTCAAAAAAAAAAAAAAAAAAAGACAAAAATCATACAAAATAGAAAAATCAAAAAAAGATTGAGTCAAAGAAAAAATTCCTTTGTTACTGAATGAGCAACTTCTTTCCAAGACCTATAGTCTTGAGGTGTAGCCAGCCACGATTCTCTGTGCCTAGTTTTAGGGTTTAGCTATGTGTTTTTAGGATGCCCTTCTGACACTAGAGACACCTGTCTCTTTCTTCCAGATTGAGGTTACTGTTCAAGGTAAGGCACACTATCGGCTCTCTAGTCTCTACTGCAGGTAGGCTGTGGGATGAAGATTTCTGTGGGCTGTTGGACTTAGTGTTCCCAGGCATGGAGTCTTGTCGTTTCCTTCTCTACTTTGGCATTGTCCTTCTCCAGAATCAGGTCAGTTGATTAATTCTTGCCTTTGCTGCCCCTTGTGTTTGGGGGGCAGGCGCCAGAACCTCCGAGCTAAATCCCCGGCATCTCCATGTATTTGAGAAGCAAAATGTAGGGTTTGCTTGGCGTGAGTGAGTGTTTGTGCCCTTGCATCAGGAGACGCTGTACATTTGACAGAGACCTGCTTGCTCAAGTGAAGGAGGAGTGTCACTGTTTTGTCTCCAGTGTCCTTGTTAGTGCAGAGGAGGAGTGCTCCTCCCCCCATTTGGGTCTCATTTTTGTAACTTTCTGAGATGAAAAGTAGGAGACTGGATTTTTCACTTTTCTCCAAGGGCATTGGTCTCAGCCACAATCAGGTGGGTTAATTGGTTGGCTCCTCTCTGGCCCTCTGCTGCAGGAAAATAAAATGCAGTACCAGCCAGGAGCTGCACCTGGGTGCAGAATCCACAGCTGGTGGCTGCTATTTCCATCACTCAGCATTCACTTGTCATATGCTTAAGTAAGTATATTTCTACGTATTTTGTGAATGAAATTGCTTAACAAATTTCACTTTCTAATTATTTGTTGTTAGTCTAGATAGTCTGATTTTTTATGTTTGTCTTATATCCTGCAACCCTGTCACACTCATTAGGTTAGTGTATTTTTATTGCATACAGGATCATGTTTACAGTATCTTTTCAATTTGTGCCACTTATTACTTTTTATTGCATTTGCTAGGACTTTCATAATAATCTTAAATAAAAGTGCTATGAGTGGACATCCCTACTTTGTTCCTGGTCTTAGCTAGAAAGCTTTGAGCCTTTCATTATATTAGATCATCCTTGCTGTTCTGAAATAAGCTCCTTTTGGTTGTAATATATCCTTAAAAATATCATTAATATCAATTTGCTAATATATATATATTTTTGAGACAGGGTCTTGTTTTGTAGTTCAGGCTGGCCCTGAGCTCACTAAGTAGCCCAGGCAAGCCTCAATCTCAGCAATCCTCCTGCCTCTGCCTCCCGAGTGCTGGGATTACAAGTGTGAGCCACCATGCCTGGCACTGTGGTATGTGGTATTGATTGCTGGTGGGCATGAGTCACCACGCCCAGCATTATATGTGGTTACTGGGATCGTACTCAGGAGTTTGGGCTTGCGAGGCAGGCACCGGAACCACTGAGCTAAATCTCTGGCCCAATTTGCTAATATCTTGTTATGAATTTTTGTTTTTATGTTCATGAAGAGATATTGGTTCATAATTTTATTTTCTTATGATACTTTTAGTTTTGGAATCAGGGTAAAATTGACCTCATAAAATGAGTATTCTCTTTTCTTATACTTGTCGAAAAAATTACATAGAATCAATACTGATCTTTACTTAAATTCCTTAAGAAATTCACCATTGAAGGCCTCAGCATTGGAAGGTTACCGTCTTCCTTTTTTGTGGGAAAATTTTAAATTCTGTTTCTTTAGTTGTTCAAATTTTTCTTCTCTCTTTCTTTCAGTCTTTCTCTGGTTTTAATCCTTCTTGGGTTATCTTGTGATATGGAGGAAAACCTAACTCAACTGACTTTCTTATACTATATACTCACAACACAGATCACTTTTATGACACCAAAAGGTGTAGCAATTTCTCCCCACCAGTAAGCAGTAAGTTAATTCCTCCACTCTGTTTTAATGCTATCTACTTGGAGGGAGACCTCAGTGAATGAGGGTTCATTCCCCGGTACTGTGCCCTTCTGACTTCAGATGTCACTCTCAGTCCAGCTCACTTTACCTGTGCTTCTGCTTGACCAGGTATAAATTAAACTCAGAGGTTTGATATAATATTTTTTTGAGACAGGGTCTGTTTGTAGTTCAGGCTGCCCCTGACTGAGCTCACTATGTAGCCCAGGCAAGCCTTGAACTCAACAGTATTCTTTACTCTGCTTCCCGAGTGCTGGGATTGCAGGGATGTTCCACCATGCCCAGCACTGTGGTAGATGGTGGGTGGTACTGATTGCTGGTGGGCGAGTCACCATGCCTGGTATTGTTGTATGTGGTTACTGGGGATTGAACCAGGAACCTTGTGCTTGCTAGGCAGGCGCTGGAACCACTGAGCTAAATCTCTGGCCCCAGGTTTGATATAATTTGCCAGTGCTGGTCACAAAACTCAGAGAAACATGTTTATGGATTTATTTCAAGGACATTACAAAGAATACAGATGAAGATATGCATAGGGCTGAGGCATGGGGAAGGGACATAGAGTTTCCATGCTCTCCCTGGATGCTCCTCCTTCCTGGAACCCCTAGGTGTTCAGTCCTCTGCAGGCTCTCTGAACTCTTCTTTAAAGTTTATATGGCAATTTCATTATATAAGCATGTTTCAAGCATAGACAGCCATGCAGAAATATAATTGGGACAAATAGAATAGATATGATCTGATGCTGAAGGACTAAGAGGAGAACTAGAAACACTATTCCGATTCTTGGACTTTCTGTGGAGCACTTTTACCTCCTAGCTATGGGTCAGGACCCCTTCTGAAATGGGGTTTTAGACTCTCCTGCAGACAAATTAAGCCTGAGAATTTCTAAATGGCAAGTTCTAAGAAATGTTGGGGAAAGATTTAAGAAATTCTATTTTCTATAGCCTGTTGTGGGGAGAAAAATGAGCAGGTGAGTGGAAGGCAGAAGGAGGTCAAGTGGGGGCGAGGGAGAGCGAGAGGAGAGGGCAGTGATTTTACTTTTGGAGGCCTACTTCTGAAGCCCATAGTGCTCACCATAATCACAAAAAAAGTCCTTCACTATGTCACTGTGAAGCTCTTCCTAAGCTGTTTTAGGGATCAAAGACGAAAGGTCAATAACCTCATTGTTCTAGTCAAAGAGGAACAAGGACCATAGGAATTAAGGGGCCAGGAATGGCTGAGGAAAATTGAAATCTATCATTCTATGTATGTATGTATGTATGTATGTATGTATCTCACAGGTCAGTTATGATTGTTTGTGTCTTTCAAGGAATTTGTTTATTTTGTCCTCCTGATAGATTTGCTTGTCTGATTCTTTACATAAAATTGCAGCAATCCTGTTACCCTTTTTATATCTGTAGAGTTTGTTCTTGTGTTCCTCTTTTATTTCTAATATTAGCAAGTAATGCCTCTCTTTTTATTGATTTATCTAGATATAGAGGTTTGTAAATATAATCACTCCTTCCGAAAACTAGCAGTTGGTTTTTAATTTTCTTTCTTTTTTGTTATTATTGATTTCTATATTTAATTTACTATTTCCTTTCTTTGGTTTGTTTTGGGTTTAATTTGCTCCTTTTCTAGTTTCTCCAAGTGAAAGCCTACATTACTGACTTGAGGCCTTTCTTCTATGTGATATAAACCCACAGATTTCTTTGTAAACCCTGTTTTAATTGCATTCTAGCACTCTGATAGGTCATAGTTTCCTTATGGCTCAGTTTAAAGTATTTTCTAATTCCCCCAAATTTTTTTAGAAAGTGCATTGTTTAATTTCCAAATATTTGGGACTTTCCTGGTTATCTTACTGCTTTGTATTTCTAACTTGCTTCTGTTTTTGTCAGAGAACATATACTATGTGGTTTTACTCTTTTGGCATTTATGGAGACCTGTTTCATGGCCCAAAATATGATCTATGCTGTTTAACATTTGAAAAAAATCTATGTTTTGTAGTTCATGGGCGAACTGTTGAATTTTTCTGTATCTTTGTTGACTTTTGTCTAGTTTTTCCTTAGTTGTTGATAAAAATCTATTAACTATGACATGGAATATATTTTTCCTTTAAAATTATCAATTTTTGCTTCTACATTTTGAAACTCTATTATTGGGTTTTAATGGAGGTCATATTTTCCTGTTAAGTATTCCTTTAATTTCTTTTCCTAGTACCAGGGACCAAACTCAGGACATGGTGCTTATGAGGTAGGAAAAATCCTACTGAGCTAAGTCCCTGGTCCTTGAAGTCAGTTCTTTATCTTTGTTAATATATTTTGTTTTAAAGTTTATTTTAGTGCTTACTTTGTCATCACATATACTAAATTTGAAGTCTATTTTATTTGGTATTGATAATGGTATAACAGCTTATTTTTGTATACCTTTTGTATGATCTCTCTCTCGAGCCCAAAAGGAAATGGATGGCTATACATACATACATACATACATATATATATTCCTAGTGGCTTCTTGGGAATATTTTTTTTTTGAGACAAGGTCTTGCTTTGTAGTTCAGGCTGGCCCTGAGCTCACTATGTAGCCCAGGCAAGCCTCGAACTCAGCAATCCTCCTGTCTCTGCCCCCCGAGTGCTGGGATTACAGGCATGAGCCACCATGCCTGGCACTGTGGTATGTGGTATTGATTGCTGGTGGGTGTGAGCCACCATGCCCAGCATTGTTGTATGTGGTTACCAGGATCGAACTCAGGACTTTGCACTTGTGAGGCAGGTGCCGGAACCACTGAGCTAAATCTCCGGCCCAGGAATATTTTTGAATATTAAAAATAATGGTTGTCTTAACCATGATAATATATGCCATTAATTTTCACAGTAATGTACAGTTAATAATGTACTTTAATACTGAAATCATTCAACTTTATGAGCTTGTATCTCCTTGTTTTATAGTTGCTCCTTGTAATACATCTATGTGTCTTATGACTTTAAATTTAAAGTTATATGTTTAATAAGAAATTAAGAGGCTGGGGATTTAGCTTAAGTGGTATTGTGCTTCCAGTATGATAGCACAAGGGTCTGAGTTCAATCCCAGGTACCACAAAATAAATAAGTAGATAGATAGATAATGATAATAAAAATAAAAATTAAGAGGTAAAGAAAACATAGGGGTTTTTTGGTATTTTCTAAGGTATCTCTTATTTCTGAGATTCTCTTTTTTTCCTAGATTAAAAGACTAAATTTCTGTCTGATAGCATCTTCTTTTTTGCCTTTTTTTTTTTTTTCAGTGCAGCTTGCTTGTGACCAAGCTTACTGAGTTTCTTTTATCTGGAATGTTTTTATTTTGCTTTTATTCTTGAATAATTTTAGTGGATATAAATTCTGCTTTGACCTTTTTTTTCTTTCAGTGCATTAAAGATGCTAGTCCATCTGGCTTTTATGGTTTCAGAGAGGAAATCAACCACTAATTGTTGTATGTCCATAAAGTGTTTTAAAATTTTTTGTCTTGCTGCTTTCAAGATACACTGTTTATCCTTGGTTTTCACCAGTTTGACCGTGTGGGCTTCTATTCACATGGGCTTCTAGGTGTTGAGTCTGCTTTGTGTTAATCATTCTGTGTCTATAAATTTCTGCCTTTTGTCGAATCTAGGAGGTCTTTGCCCATTATTTTTTCAAAAATATTTTTGCTTCATTTTTCCTGTCTTGTGCTATTCTTACTACATATACATCTTACCTTTGGATAACCTCTTTTTGAACTTCAGTTTGTTTTCTTCTTCAATCTTTTTTTCTACTGTTTTTCATCTTGGACACTTTTTATTAATCTATTTTCAACCTCATGTCTTTTTTTTTTGTGTGAGACGGGGTCTCACTTTGTAGTTCAGGCTGGCCCTCAGCTCACTGTGTAGCCTAGGCAAGCCTTGAACTCAGCAGCAATCCTTCTGCCTCTGCCTCCTGAGTGGTGGCATTACAGGCATTGTGATATGTGGTACTGATTGCTGGTGGGCATGAGTCACCATGCCTAGTATTGTTGTATGTGGTTACCTGGGACTGAACCAGGGAACTTGTGCTTACTAGGTAGATGCTGGAACCACTGAGCTAAATCTCTGGCCTCCGTATTCTGTCTTTTATCTCTTCCATTTCTGTTGAGTTTATCTAGTGAGATTTAAAAAAAAAAATTCAGAAAAAAAAATTTTTTTTTGAGATAGGGTCTTGCTTTGGAATTCAGGCTGGCCCTGAGCTCACTATGTAGTCCAGGCTAGCCTCAAGCTCACAGCAATCCTCCTGCCTCTGTCTCCCAAGTGCTGGGATTATGGGCATGGGCCACCATGTCCGGCATTATGATGTGTGGTACTGACTGCTGGGGTTACATCCAGCATTGTGGTATGTGGTGCACCAGAGATCGAACTCAGGACCTTGCGGTTGTGAGACAGACTTCGGAACCATTGAGCTAACCAGTGGAATCACTGGGCTCCAGAAATCATATTTTTTATTCTTGAATTTCTATCTTGTCCTTTTACTAATTTTACTTTTTATGCTCAGACGTTCCATTTTTCTGATGAGAGTTCCATGAATTAAAAGTGTATTATGTTTTATTGCATTAAGAATAGTTATAAAAATTGCCTAAAATCCACATCTGTTCTGATATGTTTTATTTTAGGATTAGATTTGAATGATTCTCTTTTCTTTTAAAAACAGGTATCATTTTCTTGGTTCTTTTTTGTATAAGTTTGAATCAAATACTGGATGTTCATGAATGTTAAGGTGTGGACCTTTTTTTTTTTTTTTTTAGTTTCTTTAGTTTTTTTTTGAGACAGTGTCTTGCTTTGTAGTTCAGCCTGGCCCTGAGCTTCCTATCCCTCAGGCTATCCTTGAACTCATGGCAATCCTCCTGCCTCTGCCTCCCAAGTGCTGGGATCACAGACATGAGCTACTATGCCCAGCAAGATGTGGTGATTTTGGATTTTGTTATTCCTCATTGATTAGTATTGTTTATTTTTATAAGGTCATTTTTCTTGACTAGGGTTGAACTTCAAACTTGCTTGCTCTGGAAGTAGGCTTCTTAGTCTGTTCAGGTCTATTGTTTTGGCTGGGCTGCACTATGTTTGCTTTGCATTTGTGTAATTCATAGAGATAGTACTTTAGTGTTTGGGGGTCCCCTTTATGATTTTTTTCTCTTTTAGAATCCTTCCAGTTACTTCAACATTCATAGACTGCCAGTTTTCCATTTCTAGTTTCCCAGGCTAGGAAGATTGTGGGTTTTTCTGTCTGCTCTTACAGTGTGTGGCATGTGAACTACACTGGGCCTTGGGTCAGAAGCATAGAGACTGGGATTTGTCTCCTTTTCTCTCTGGTGTCTTGAACTCCCTTTCAAACTGTCTGTTTCTATCCATTCTTCTATAACTTCAGGTATTGCTTTTTCATTATGTCCAACATTTGTAGTTAATTTTTATGAATAGAGAAGGACTTATTAGTAGGGATTTAGCTTATCATAATCAGAAGGCAGTTTTTCTTTTAAATTTTTAAAAACATTCTTTTTATGCTTATTTTTCTTAAGTATTATCCTTTGTGTTTATTCATTATTATATTTCATTTGGTTGTTTTTTTATTTTTATTTTTTGAGAAGGGTCTTGCTTTGTAGTTCAGGTTGGCCCTGAGCTCACTATGTAGCCTAGGCAAGCCTCAAACGCAGCAATCCTCCTGTCTCTGCCTCCCGTGTGCTGGGATTACAGGCATGAGCCACCACGTCCGGCATTGTGGTATGCGGTGTTGATTGTTGGCGGGCGTGTCTCCACGCCCAGCATTATATGTGGTTACCGGGGATCGAACTCAGGTCTTTGTGCTTGCGAGGCAGGTGCCGGAACCACTGAGCTAACCCTCCGGCCCCCTCATTATATTTAAAATATGCATACAATGAGGACCGGCCAAATTGAGCTAATTAACATACACATTACATACATATTTTCTGTAGTAGTTTACACACTTTATATAATTATTTTCTGATGGTAAATTTATATGGGATTTTATTTTCGTGGGATTTTCTAGTGCTTAGTTTTTTTAAGGTGAAATAAGTTTTCTCATAATTTTAGGAGAGAGGAGTGGATCATGCTAACTGTAGGGTTTCTCTTCTATTTTAGTTTTGCTTTTGCAACGTGATAGGATATATGTCCTTGCCTTTCTGAGATTTGCTTTCTTTGGTTACTTCCTAATTTTATTTGTACTTGCACTACTTGCGCTATTTCCTAATTTTATTTGTACTTTGGTTATTTCCTAATTTTATTTGTCCTGCACTTTGTATTTAGTATCCTTACACTGTTCAGTTTGGATTCTATTCCTAGTCGTTTCTTCTCAGTGCAGGGCTTTATTTAGAAAGTAGCCTGAGGTTCGCTCCATTACTGTCAGATCTTATTGCCTAGAGAAAGCCTTTCCTTGGCTGCTGTTTTTATATCGGGTCACAACAGATTCCATTGAGTACCTGTTAATCTTCTGGGAAGAGCACCTGTTCTGAGGAACATTTGCATATTCCTGCATGGATGCTCACACACACAGGTGTGTAACTGTCACAGTTTTTCTCCATTCTCTATGCTTAGTTCTTGGAGTTACTTTGTCACCTAGTTTTGTTGAGATAGTGTTAGTGGGTTTTATTATCCTGATGGATTTATTTATTCATTTATTTTTTGAGACAGGGTCTTGTTTTTGTAGTTCAGGCTGGCCCTGAGCTCACTATGTAGCCCAAGCAAGCCTTGAACTCAGCAATCCTCCTGCCTCTGCCTCCCAAGTGCTGGGATGACAGGCGTGAGCCACCACGCCCGCCACTGTGGTATGTGGTATTGATGGCTGGTGGGCATGAGTCACCACACCCAGCACTGTATGTGGTTATTGGGATCAAACTCAGGGCCTTGCGCTTGCAAGGCGGGCGCTGGAACCACTGAGCTGAATATCCGGTCCTGATGGATTTATTTTTAAGAAAGGCTCTGTGTTGACGTAAACCAATGCTGCTGCCATTGCCCTCTTCCTGGACTCTTCCTGTTTCATCATATTTAAGCCTTCTCTTTTTAGGACCTTAAATCATATTGTCTAGTATTTAATACTCATTCCCTGACTAAATGGCTGTTTCATTTAAAACCAGGCTTGAGAGTATTCATCCATTCCCTGTTTTCTTTAACAATAGAGTAGTGACCAAAACATATAAATATGGAAGCTTTGTGACACTATTGTGTTTTCCTTTATTTACTAAGTTTTTGCTTAGTTTTTTTGAAATTAAATAATATAGGCTTTGGGTAATATATATTCATGAGACAAAACTGTAAAGAAATCAAAGGAATGATGACTAGTAAAATTAGAAAAGTTATGTCTGGTGAGTGAGGGGGTTAGTCAGAGATAGGCAGAGATAAAATAAAATGTCTTGGAATCTGAGTGGCAGGTAAATGGCTGTGTTTTAATTACTATTTCTAGACTTGTGTACACAATCATATACCCTTTTTTGTATTGTGAAGATATGCTGAATAGTCAATGCAATGCAATCTGAATTCAGGTTCCCTGAGAACCTCTCCTTGGGAAATCACTGAGAAAGAACAAGATTGAGTTCTAGGAAAGGACTCACCTCACTTGGGGATTTGTTACAGGTATAGTGCAAGGGAACCTCTGGAAAAATAAGTGGTGTGGGAGTAGGTTGCTTTTCAATTTGTGATTAGTACATTGTTATGGTACATAATATATTCTTTATGGGTATGTGTACATAACACATCTTAATTTCCCTTTTCAACTTCTTTCCCTTCCCTCCCTCATTCTTCCCTCCATCTTTTGACCTGGTTTCATTTGAGAAAAATCTATCTCCCTACTTTGTATTATCTTTTATTTTGCTTTTTATGAATTTTAGATTTCTCTCACAAGAGAAACCATGCAATATTTAAGTTGTGTGGAGGAGTGGGTTTCTTTTTATTTTCTGCTTAAGTTTAACATGAACTACCTTTAGCTTTTAGAAGTAGATAAAAACAACACTTCTGTGGAGATAGACTGAGTGTCTCTTAACTGAGGATACTGTGGAGAAAAGTAGGAATTTCTCTGGCTCAAGAACAAATAAGAACCTAGGCTGCACTTGCCCAGGGATTCTGCCTTGGGTTAGAAACATAGTGTCATCATCAAAAGCTTGATGATGACAGCTTTTAATAGTCTGTCTCTTGGGCCACATACTTCCAATCTGGAAAGTTTGCCCTGTAAACCTGAGGTATGAGTGGGTCTTCCTTCTCCCAGGAGGAAGGATGTATATGTGAATGTCTGAACATGATTGTATTCTTTTTGGAGTTTGTCAGAATACAGGCTTCCACTTTGGAAATAACTTATGTTTAGGACTTTGAAGGTGTTTCATAAATGTCTTGCCTCTAGTATTGTTTTGAAAAGTCAAAGGCCATTTTTATTCTTAGTCTTTTCTAAGTGATGCAGATAAGTATGTAGAATCACCTCTTTTGTTCCCAGTTTCTGATGCTTTGTTATGGTGCAACATTATGGTATGCCTAGTTTTATTTTTTATTTTTTTTCATTATTCAGTAAACTTTATTGGTACATTGTATACACAGCTCACAATCACACAAAACATTGGGGAATTTGTACCAATATGTGACACAGGTCAATTCTCATTTTTACCCGCATCTCTGCCCACCCATCCCTCCCCACCCCCTATCCTAGTTTTATTTTGATAGATCCTTTTAATGTGCCACTACCTCAAAATTTCTTAATTTTCTCAATGATTTTAACCTCTTTAATCTTTTCTTATTGTCTTTTTCTCATATTCTGTTATTAGATGTCCTGCACCAATAATTTCTCTTTTGTCTCCCTTTTTGCTGTAGTTTGAGATAATTTCATCAACTGTATTTTGTAGGTCTTCTATGGGTTATTTCTAGGGTTGTGTTTTTAATAGACAAGAAGTTTCCCTTTTTTGCTCTATGACATGCCCACAGCATGCCAACATTCATTAATGTATAAATGTCCTATCAAATTTTTATATATTTTTTTGAGACAGGGTCTCATTTTGTAATTCAGGCTGGCCCTGAATTCTCTGTGTAGCCCAGGATAACCTCAGACTCTTCCTGCCTCTGCCTCCCAAGTGCTGAGATTAGAGGTGTGAGCCACCACACTTAACATTGTGATATGTGGTCTGTGGGACTGAACTCGGGACTTGTGCTTGCCAGGGAGATGCTGGAACCACTGAGCTAAATCCCCGGGCCCCTATCAAATTTTTAAAAGGTTTTTATTTTTTTCATTTACATAGATTGTTTTTCTACAAGTTCATTTTCTTTTTATTCAGGTCTACCCAACATTTAGAGACTTTTTTTTTAGATGGCCATGCTTTACTCTTTATTCATGATTAAGGATTTGACTAAGAAGCTGACCCAAGCAAGTTGGTTAGCCATTTATTGAGGGACCCTCTGGCGTCACTGTCTTGAGATCTTTCCTCTTTGGTCAGATTCACAGAATGAGGGAGGAGAAAAAAAGGAGTTTCCCATCTCCAGGCTTAAAGGTAAGAGTTTGGCTGTTAGGTGTTGGGAGGCAGAGTTGATTCAGCTCTGCTTTTAGTGTTCACAGTTCCTATAAAATCTCTTGGTTTATGTAGGTTACCCTCATCTTCAAACGTGTGTGTTCTCCTCCACGAGTTCCACTGACATATATTCTTTCTAAGCAATGAATTTCATATCTGCTAAGTTGAGAAGTATGTGGGAGGGAATTTATGGTTCCAATAGCCCTTAGGCATTTTTCATTCATACCCTTTTTTGCATGTTTCCCACTCCTGCTTCACACCACACATCAGAGATGTACATTTGTTTGTCCTTACCTTTCCTATTGGCCTGAGATTTGACTTTCTTTGGCTCCCAAATCAGCTGCTACTTAGTTATTGGCTTTCAAGTTTTCAAAGTAATGTTTTGTTGCCTGTTGTCCCTTTCTTCACTCCTTTTGCTGCAATTGAGTGTGCTTTATTTTACTTTGTAGTCTAAACTTCTTTCTCCAAATTCACCAGTTAGTGTCTCTTTGTGTTTTAAATGTTACATAAATAGAATCTTCTGAGAAACAAGGTCTCTTTGTGTGAAAAAGGCATTCTGTAGCTTCATGTTCATTCTATAGTTTCTTGTTTATTTCTTTATAAGTCTTTAATAAAATACTAATCATCCTTTTGGTTTATATTTCACATTTTCTTGCTCCAGGAGAGCAAAGACCATGAAAATTTATTCAGTTTTATTCCCAGTATTTGGCACAGAGTTGACCCTTAGTGGACATTTACTGACAAAATGAATTACAAATTATACATTGACTGAATTTTGAAACTTATGACGATTTCCCCAGTTTTGTTATCTGTAAAAAAAATATAGGCAGGAGAATGAAATTAGCACCTCTTTCATAGTATTGTGAGGTTTGCAAAAGTCAAAAGAGTAAAATGCTTAGACCCATGCCTTTCATATAGTAAACAATAGAAAAATGCTAGTTATAATTAAGAGTCTTAAAACAATCTTCAAAGAACTACAGTTTTATATTTCATTGTTGTTCAGTTTTGTTTCTGACATACAGTGAATTGATATATTCTTGAGTGTTGTGTGGTGTGCTTTGAATCACAGTGCTTCTGACTTTTTTTTTTTTTTGAGACAGGGTCTCGCTTTGTAGTTCAGGCTGGCCCTGAGCTCACTATGTAGCCCAGGCAAGCCTCAAACTCAGCAATCCTCCTGTCTCTGCCTCCCGAGTGCTGGGATTACAGGCGTGAGCCACCACGTCCAGCACTGTGGTATGTGGTATTGATTACTGGTGGGCGTGAGTCACCATGCCCAGCATTGTATGTGGTTACCGGGGATCGAACTCAGGACCTTGTGCTTGCGAGGCAGGCGCCAGAACCACTGAGCTAACCCTCTGGCCCTGCTTCTGACTTTTAACTCTAGATCTATCATGAATGTCTGCTTAGAGTTTAGTACTGTCATATAAAGACTGTGCTTCTGCCAAAAACCAACAGCCCAATATTTCCCAGAAGTTATCCACATAGCCAGCTATTTAAAGATAGTGCTGGATGGCTACAATTCAACTTCTTTTAAGGCAATTTTGGAATATCTGCATCTTCTTAGGGAACATAATTTATTTTTAGCACACTCATTTTCTTTTGAAATTGAACCACATTGATTGAATAGATGGCTGGTAATTCAAATGTCTTAAGTATTAAATTTAGTTGTAAGACTTAAAGAACAGTTCATAATCATCAGCCTTTGTGTCTCTGAAATTAGTTTATACCAAATAGAACCTTTGTTCTTCAAAAATCCATGATTTTATAAATAGAGAGCTCAGTCTAGAAACAAAAGAATAAAGCACTTTTTAGTTTTCGTTTGCTAAATCTATATGTTAAAGTTTATACTTTCTTGCTCGTTTTTTTTGGGGGGGGGCTGGTGATTTGGTGAGTATACTGGGGATCCAACTCAGGACCTTGCACTTGCCAGGCAGGCACAGCACTGAGCTACATCTTTGGTCCAGGCTTATATTTTCTTGAACAGACCAATAATACTTTTGTTTTTCCTTCCCCTTGAAGTTTCAAACAAAGTGTTCAGATGTCTTGTCCTATCAATTAGAAAGTATAAGCTTGTGAGTCACCCTTTTGATGTGTTGGGAAGTATTTGAAATTTGAACTCAGATTCTTTTATTGCAGTCTTGATGTTGAGAAAGCTGACAGTAAATTTTAAAACAAGTTTCCATAACATAATCTGTTTGTATCAAAGGATAATATAACTTCAAATTCCATTTCAAATAATTACTAATGTACAATAAATACTGAGTTTGAAGAAAACTTACTGCCTTTATTACTTATCTGTCACACTCTGAAGTGAACATGACTTTTAAAGCTCCTGGATAGAGATCTGTAACCAATACTAGTCAGAAAGTAGAAAAGTCACCTCGTCTTTTGACTGAAGTAAATTCTCCCTTTCCTCTTTTAATTGCAAATACCCTGTCTGTGGCAAATGAAGTGTTTCTGTGCTTAGATTTTTCCAAGTTGTCAAGCAAGTAAGTCTTACTAATTCATGTGTAAAAGCTAATTGGATGAATTTATGTATGTGTGTATTGTTAATGGGCTAAAAATGTGCAGTGGGCCACAATTAGTTCAAGTGTTTCTCTTTGTAACTGGTATATCAGAAAGTAACTCTGCTATTTGTCTCTTATGTGACCTCAGGGAAATTCTGTATCCTCTGTAAAGTGGAGTTTTCTCAGTAGAAAGAAAAGGAAATAATTACATTGTTTTCACGTCCACTAACATGCAGTACACATCAAATTTTAGAATTATTTGTGGTTACTGTGCCTTTCTAGAGGTTGAGAGTTATGTTTTATTTATTATTGATTTTTAGCACTTCAAAATGCCTACTAAATCAATATCTCATGAATGAATAAGAGTAATGATATCCATTCCTTTCCTTTTGTTTAATTTGTTGTTTAATATCTAAAATATTTTTACAGTGCTGATGTGTTATCTTTTACAAATCTCAAAAACTTAATTGAATAATGTATGTAGAAGTTCTTTGAAAATGTAAGTGGTTTTACAAATGTAATGTTTAATGGTGATGTAAATGATGATGGTAGTGGTGATGGTGATGGGGATGGTTATTATTGGAATTACTTGCCACAGAACAGAGGTGTTCTTTGCTAACCTTTCCTGTCTATTGAAGTGCCAGGTAGAGTATACCACTTGGAAATAAAACTGAAAGAATATTTGGTCAATATGCAAATATCTGGGAGAGTGAAACAAGACACTCTGTGACATCTGACATCTTCTGGATTGTTCTGCTTTCTACCTATATGTATTCTTTCTCATCATCCTTCATTTCTTTTCTTTTTTAATTTTTTTTTTTTTGAGACAGGGTCTCACTTTGTAGTTCAGGCTGGCCCTGAGCTCACTATGGAGCCCAGGCAAGCCACCGCGAACTCAGCAATCCTCTTGTCTCTGCCTCCCGAGTGCTGGGGTTACAGGCGTGAGCCACCACGTCTGGCATTGTGGTATGCGGTGTTGATTGTTGGTGGGCATGAGTCTCCACGTCCAGCATTATATGTGGTTACCGGGGATCAAACTCAGGACCTTGTGCTTGTGAGGCAGGCGCCGGAACCACTGAGCTAACCCTCCAGCCCTCTTTTTTAAAATTTTTTTTGGTGGTACAGGGGTTCAAACTTGGGCCCTTGTGCGTCCAAGATAGGCACGGTACCACTTGAGCTGAATCCCCAGCCCTTTCATTTCTATCTTTTGTGAAGTTTTGCGTTAAGTGAAAGAGGTTGACCTTCCTCCAAAGCGTAGCATTCTTTGATCAAGGATTCCTAAAGAACTCTGCTTCTGTGCTAAAACATCCAGACAATACTTCATTGCTTTATTGTCCCCTACCTTCATTTCTGAACTTCTTTATTATAGCTATTTTTATTATCCTTAAAAATGTCAGTCTTGTGCCAGGCGTGGTGGCTCACACCTGTAATCCCAGCACTCGGGAGGCAGAGATAGGAGGATTGCTGAGTTCGAAGCTTGCCTAGGCTACATAGTGAGCTCAGAGCCAGCCTGAACTACAAAATGAGACCCTGTCTCAAAAAAAAAAAAAAGTCAGTCTTTCAATATATAACAGAATTTTAGTATCAGATGCTACAAAGGAAAGATAGAAAAAGAAGGGAGAGGAGAAGGGAGAGAGTAGAGGGAAAGAATAAAGGAGTGAGAGGGAGAAAAAGAGGGGGGAGTGAGAAGTTATATTTGATTTTATTGATATAAGATCATTACTGTGTTTTCCTTTCTCCACGGCTTGCTTCATTTTAAGTGACAGAATTTTGGATTGAGAAAAGAAAATAAGAACCTACCTGTAGTGGCTAATAATTTGCCAGTAATTTACTACTTACTTTATGCTACTCAATGTGCTAAGTAGTTGATACATGTAATATTTTAAAATTCTTGTAGTAAGCCAGTAAGATGAATATCATTACCCTCATTCTATAGATTAAGAAATTGACCCTAAGAGAAGTTTATTGCTTTATCAAAGTTCATTTTCTTTTTTTTTTTGGCAGTACTGGGGATCAAACTCAGGCCCTTGTGCCTCCAGAGTAGGCATAGTACCACTTGAGCTAAATCCCCAGCCCCTTACTCAGGTTCTTATAGTTAGTGAGTAGAAGAGTCAGAATTCACACATAATGTGGGTATTAGTTTTAGTTGTGGGTCTTTTAATTTTCTATATACTTAGACTTTTTAATTCCTCCATTTTTCCATGTGTTAATTTATTTTTAGTGTGTGAAAAGCTCTCATTGTTGGGGTAGGGTTGGGGAAAAAGAGCTGAGATGACTTTTGTGGTTACAGAAAATTGCAGATGTGTAGTGAAGTAAATGATAAAAGGTTTGGGGAAACTGAATGTGGGTCTAGACATGGGAATACAGAAGATGACAAAGCCAGTATTTTGTTGTTGTTGTTCTTGTGGTATTCCTTAAAAGCCCGGTGAGTGGGAATTATGACTGTGAGTCTGAGGGAGTGAGGAAGGAACACATCTAGAATTTTAAAAACACCCTTCACAAATCTTGTTTGGCTCCTGATACCAAGGGATTTGTTAATTTTATAATAGTATATTTATATTATACATGTCAATTAGGTATAGATTATACTTCAGTATTTGTAAGTGGAATAATATGAATGAAGTTTGCTGTATATATTGAAGGAAAAAAGAGTGGAAGGAGACAAGCAGTGGTGATGGACTCTGAATGATCACTGTCCTCCTTTGGAGTGTCCTGGGCACTATTTGCCCTCAGAGATCCATACTGTATAGAAGAAAGTAACCTAACTCATTCTAAATAGAATAGGGCCAGTTTTATCTGTACTAAGCCATGCATATTTTCTACTTCTCCTCCTATGATTATTTTTTCAAAATTCTTCCCAATTGTAAAGCCCTTTACAGGGTGTTTCACTTCCCTATGCCAAGAGGCCCATAGCTCTAATCTTTAGTCAAGACTGCCTGGGAAAATAAAGAACGTTGTTATGCCTCTTTTCTGACTGTTCTCTGAGTAGGTCGGAATGAGATTGGAGCTCATATCATTCTAGGACTAGGAGGCCATGTTTAGTTTAGAGGGGGTCTTTTTGTCTGGTCCTCTGACTTTTAGAATAAATATCCTTTGGTTTCATTCTTTCTTTGTTGGTATGATCTCATTCTCACCTGTTCACCCACCTTTCAGCTAGATGGATTCCACATTCCAAAATGGATATGATGGAATTGAGAAGCAAGTGACATAGGTGGCTCTTATAAAAGAAACTGTTCTCTTATAAGTAGCAGGAAGAGGAAATAGAGAAAATTTTAATGTCACAACCAATATCCCAAAGTAGTCAATGAAAAGAATATAAATTCTAGTGTGCTTTGTGGTACCAAGAGTTGTATGACACATCTATCTGTCCATCTGTCTGTCCACCCATCCACCCATCTCACATTTATTTAGGACAGACACTAATTTAATTCTGGGTACAAAAAATAAAGAGATACTTCTGATCATCCAGTTGAGAAGATAGTCACTGAGTTAACAGGTAAAGCAGTGCTAAGTGTCATGATGGAGGGAAGCCCTCGGTATGGCGGGAATGCAGAGGAGCTACACGTAATGCAGCAGTAGTAAGGGAGGTTGGTTATATAAAGGAGAAGCTTAGGAGTTGCCCAGGCAGAGAAGCATGGATTGCATTCCTATAGTAGAGAGTGTCCAAAACTATGGATGAGTAAGAGCCTTGTGAGTTGGAACTTTTCTGAGCTAATAGGGTAGAAGAATGACACACATGGCAGGGAGCAGAAGATGAAGCTTGACCAGTGAGCAAAGGGCTGTTTTTGCTGGGTTCTGTGTTTTAAGTTAATTGGATTTCAGCCAGCAAAAATGATAAAAATTTGAATTTTTTTTTTGTGGCATCAGATCAAACTCGGGTCCTTGTGCTTCTCAGGTAGGTGTGATACCATTTGAGCTAAATCCCTGGCCTAAAAATTTGAATTTCAGAAAGATTACTCTGGATGTCTTGTGGAAAAAGGATCAGAAGGGAGTCAGTGTAATCACTGCAGCAATTAAGCTAGCAAAGAGGTGCAAACTTTGATTAAGATGATGTCAGTGGGAATGAAGAGAGTAAATCCTAGAGATAATTTCTAATCCAAGTCATTAGTACTCATAAGTAGAATCTCTTGGACATTGAGAGACAGAGGTAGTGAATAAAGACAGATGTGCATTGGTAATGAAGTAGGGTGTATGATGCCTTACTGATTGTCTAATCAGGAGAAGAAATTTAAAAAGCAACAAACTATTGTTTGAGGCTGAGGCAGGAGAAATGCAAGTTTGAGCCCAACTCGGGTAACTTAGTGACTTAACAAGACTGTGTCCCTCAAAACAAAACAAAATAAAAACAAAAACAAAAAACAGAAGGGAGCCGAGGATGTAGCTCAGTGCAAAGGCCCTGAGTTTAGTTCCCCACTAACATACACACACACAAAGGTATCCACTATAATTTTTATTTAAACCACTGTGATGAATAGTTGGAGCAATCCAAATTTAAGAAATATATTGATATTTTAAATTTATGATTATAATTTCTCAGTGAAAGTTTACACTGAAGAGAATATGGCTAAGAGGACAATGACAGCAAACCCATCATGTCGTAGGACTTTATGTAGTATAAGAAGCAACCAATAACAATAATGTAGAATTAGAACATGTATTATCAGACCTGCAACATTAATTATCAACATGGGCAAAGAATGTTGGAGAGGTACAATTTTAATTTCTCATGCAGATCATAACAAAAGAAACACACAAGAACCCCTGAGACTCAGAGATATTGAATGGGTTGCTTGAGTTCACACGTAGCTGTAGGTGGGAACTCATATTCCATCCAACATACTCTGAAGGACAAGATACCAGCCTGATAGGGTCCAAGATGAGAAAAGTAGAATCAGAATGAACAACTTGAAGAAAAAAAATGACTACTGTAAATGATAATAAAGAACCATTAAGTACATTTGGAGTATATATCAAGAAAAATGATTTTTTGGAAGCTTTTTAAGGATGGAATATAAGAAATAACCCATAAAATGGATACATTATATATGTATTATTCAATAAATTTTATTTGGGAATTATTAATATTAATGATATCAGAATTTATGAAATTGTTTAGGGACTATCAGTAGGACATAACCCAGATGACATTTAAACTTCCAATTCATTTCAACAACTGTGTTATCACTATTGCTATTTACCTGGCACTGTGACACATTTATAAAGAGTTACAAATGGAATGTAAGATAGTTCTGTCTTTAAGGATCTTGAAGTGTTGTTAGAGAAACTGGATTTATAAACATGAAACTAATTTGGAATCATCCAGAACAGCTTATAATAAGTGACTTATTTATATAATGAAGTGATACAATTTAGGAGGCAAATGAGGTATGCTTTGGGTAGTCAGAAAAGGGAGCTATTGATAACACGTGGAGTCAGTTGGAAGGCTTCACAAGTGATGTGACTTAAGCGGGGTTCTTGAAGAATGAAAGTGATTTAATTTTTCAAAAAAAGATTCATGATGTGTATATACAATGTACCAATAAAGATAGAAATAAACTAAAGAAAAAGGTAAGGATCAATGAAATAGACAAGTTTTATTTTGCATTTTTAGAATGAACAGAAATTTAGTATAGTAGTATAGTAGTTTATCTGTTCTAGTATGGTAATAAGGTAGTAGAAACAATCTAAATTTTAAACAGTAGAATAGGGGAAAGATTAGTACTTCATGCTAGATCCATATAATTGAATGTTATTAAACTAGTATAAAATTTTTAGAAAACTGTTCTATAGAAACCATGGCTCATGGTCACTTATACTTTTAGTTCTACCATTTCTGTCTTAGGGCAAGTCACTGTTTTTGAACTTTTGTTTATTCAGCTTTAAATGGAAAACATAATAAATACAGTTCAAACATTATTGCAAAAAATAATGTATATATGCAGCATCTTTAACATAGTGGATACTCAATAAATATTCATGCTTAGTGATCTATACCTGTTGATATGTAAATAGATACTGTTTTTCTGAAGAACAATTTTTCAATTCATCCCAGAAGCTTTCAACTGGGTATTTTCTATTTGACCCAGCAGTTTCATAAGCAAAAATTTATTCTAAGCAAATTATTACAGACATGTATTTTTTTTTTTTCGCTTTTTGAGACAGGGTCTCGCTTTGTAGTTCAGGCTGGCCCTGAGCTCACTATGGCGCCCAGGCAAGCCGCCGCGAACTCAGCAATCCTCCTGTCCCTGCCTCCCGAGTGCTGGGATTACAGGCGTGAGCCACCACGTCTGGCACTGTGGTATACGGTGTTGATTGTTGGTGGGTGTGTCTCCACGCCCAGCATTATATGTGGTTACCGGGGATCGAACTCAGGACCTTGCGCTTGCGAGGCAGGCGCCGGAACCACTGAGCCAACCCTCCGGCCCACAGACATGTATTTTTTAAAAAGGATATTCTTTGAAGTATTACATAGAATAGCAAAAACTAACCCACATCTTACAATTAGTGAAATAATCAGTCACTTCAAAAGGAATTATGAAGTGATTAAAATGATGTTGAAATGTATTTCTGATATAGGAAAAGGAAACAGATTCTAGGACTATATTCATTATTTTTTTAAATGTAGTTAAATAGAGAAAATTTTTCTAAATGGATAAAAAATATTGATTATACTTGTTTCTGAGTAGTATGTCTTCAGGTAATTTTTATAGTCTTTAAGAGTTACTGTGTTTATGTAATTTTTTGTGCTTTTGATAATGAGCATAAATAAGTTTAAAAATGGATCACTTTAAAAATATTTAGTAACATAGGAAAATGCCTAAGATTTAAAGAAAAAAAGTTTTAAGACTCAAATATCATATGATCCTGATTTTGTTAAATTATTTTTATATCTATCATTGAATTTTGGTTTTATGATCTTTTCTCTCAAAAATGTAGCAAAACCTACTAAGAAATGGTAGGCTGGGGCCGGAGGGTTAGCTCAGTGGTTCCGGCGCCTGCCTCGCAAGCATAAGGACCTGAGTTCGATCCCCGGTTACCACATATAATGCTGGGCGTGGTGGCTCACGCCTGTAATCCCAGCACTCGGGAGGCAGAGACGGGAGGATTGCTGAGTTCGCGGCGGCTTGCCTGGGCACCATAGTGAGCTCAGGGCCAGCCT